>JAPMLY010001504.1:5000-85000 GCA_026401115.1 Tetraselmis chui | reverse complement strand
GACGGTAACTAGCCAATAGGCACAGAAAGGGGTGAAGGGGGTGGCTACCTTGCACCAGGACTCGTAGCCAGCGAGCTCAGAGTTGTTCAGATTCAGAATGGCCCGTCCGTCCTGCTGCGTCAGCTCCTCAAACAGCACGTCCAGCTCCTGCTCCCACGACTCCACTGATATGAACTCCACCTCTCCCACATACGCCACCTGATCCTCCCGCTCCCGCCGCAGGTAGGTCAGCTCCACCAGCGCCGCGGTGCAGGCTCGCATGCCGTTGGTGGGCAGCACGTTGCGCTCGCCAATGAGCGAGTTCAGCATGGTGCTCTTCCCTTGCCCGGTATTCCCCACCACCACCACAGTCATCCCTGAGAAAGAAAGGCAACGCGAGGCACCGCGCACACACACACACACACACACACACACACACACACGCGCGCGCGCGCGCACGCACACACACACACACACGAGTCACTCACACAGCCCCTCAACACTGTTACACTGTGGGCCACAACTCGCCTAGGCATGGAGAGCCCCTCGAGACTTATCAATGCAGAAGTGGAACGACCACATCCACACACAATCAACCAAACGGCCATTCCTTTCACTTCTTTGACGTTCACCTCAACGTTTTGCACAAAATCCATCAAAGTTCACCTGAGGGTGGCAAAGGGGACGACTGCGTATAATCACTCCTTTCTAACAGACCCCAGCGAAAAGTACGATAGGCGTATACCTCTTCACCTCTCGCACAGGGCAAGCCCCATCCCAAAACTCAAGAAAGCATTTGTGTCACTGCCAACAATACATGACATCATGTAATCGGGACCACAACTGCAGCCCCAAACGCATTTAGCTAATATCAGACATGTACAAGTGAATCAACAAAAATAACACCTTTATTAACCGTGGTTGCTAAACGTCTAAAAACAAAGAGAGCACCTGCCGCTACAACCCCTTATGTGGAGGCTACCAACCCATGACAGCCACATTCATCTTCATCATGATTAGCTGCCAGAGGTAACGACAGTGAGACTATCGATGATTCATTAAGCTCCTGTAAGCTATGTGAGCAGTTCATTTCCTTGCAGCTTCCAGCCAATACCGCCACCTCACCGCTAGCCAAAACACCCCCTGCCGTTAGAACACATTGACTCCACAACCCCCTCCATTTCATCTCCCTCTACGGACAGAACGACAGTCCCTTGACCCAACCACGCGCGTGTGATGAAGAAAGGAGGAAGTTCGTCAACTTCAACCCACAGCCCGTTCAACATTGACATCACAGTGACGCCAACGCTTAACGCGATGACGTCCCCAATCATTAAAAACCACAAAAACCACACATACACACACACACACACACACACACACACACACACACACACACACACACACACACACACACACACACACGCACATACGCACACACGCCAACGCCAAAAAGAAACGGCACACAACGGACTAGTTCACAAAGCACAAACCAACGATGCCATGCCTAAAGCACCCCCTGTCCGCATCCCCGGAAACAAAAGCCACCCTAACCCACCACGCCTTTCTACGCTCTGGCACAGACTCACCTTGAGGGGCCAGACTGTCCGCCTCCAACTTCTCCAGCTCCATCTCCTTCGACTGTTTCACCTCGTTCTCGGCCCAGTTGCTCAGCCTGGGTCGGGTGAGCTTCTTCCTCATCTGTTTCATGACCCATTTGCATAGCACCAGGCACTCCCCCTCCGCCGCCAGCACCTTCTCAATCACACTGTCGGCCTCCATCTCCTCGGCCGCAATCTCCTCAGCCGTCGGCCCGACTGCTTTATTGGGGTGCTCTGCAAGGCTCAGGCTAGGCGGGCCCCCGACCCCCCCGGCATCACCCCCATGGGCAGCCCCCTCCCCCCCAACCACATTATCCCCCACAAGTGCTGCCGGTGCTGTGGGTGGCTGGCTAGCAACGGGCACAGCGCCATTGGCTGCCACTGAGTTGCCTTCCGTGCAGGGCGTCTCACTGCCAACTGTGGGAAGAGAGACGGTAGCAGGTGTGCACGGCACAGGCAAGCCCTGGGCAGTCCACTTTGGAGGAGATGCGAGGGAAGGAAATGGGACGGGGGTGAGCGCGGGGCGGGGGGGCACCGGCGCTGCCATTGCAGTAAGGGAAGAAGGGGCGCTGGTGAGGGGGAAGACAGCTCCTCCCCCCAGACCCACTTGCTGCCCGGAGCTGGCTGCCAGTTTGGCAAGGTTTATGTGCAGCTTACGACGCAGCCCAAATTTTGTGATGCCTAACTTCTCTTTCAGCTCATCTTCTGACATTGAGGATAACACCTTTTCCAAAACAAAAAACAGACGCTTAGCACAATCGCACACACACACACACACACACACACACACACACACACACACAAATACACACACACACAAACACACACATCACATCACATAGCCTAAACACACATATACAGCTCAACACAGCACACACACACACACACACACACACACGCAGACGATAAGACACACACGCCTAACACGCACACTCAAGACACACCGATGCATGCATAATGACAATCGACACAGACAATACATGCTCAACACACCCTTAAACACACATGCACAAACTCTCACACACACACACCCTCAAGACAAAAAAATTATATGCAACACATCACACCTTCAACATATATACATATACTCAACAGACGCACACACACACACACACACACACACACACACACACACACACAAAAAAAACATTCTTTACACACACCCTTAACACACGTACACACACCCATGCAAACACACTCGACAAATATCTTCAGCACACACACAAATCACACACACAGCCATACACAGCCATACATACTTACATAGAGACACACACCTACACAAGCACACGCTCGCGCCATAACCTTCACACACATACGCTAAACGAGCACACATATTCAAGTATTCAACGAACACATACACACTCAACATAGATTTTCAACACGCACAACATACAAAAACTCCATAACCACACTCTCAACAAACACACACCCTGAATATGTACAACACACAAGCGCACACACACACACACGCCACACTCAAACCCTCTACATAGCCTCAACAAACATACACATTCAACGAACACATACACACTCCCCCCCGCACACACGCACACAGACACACGCATTTTCAACAAGCATAAGATACACACGCTCAATACACATACAACACACTCTCAATACGCACACCCTCAATACACACACACACACACACACACACACACACACACGCAGGCGATAAGACACACACGCCTAACACGCACACTCAAGACACACCGACGCATGCATAAAGACAATCGACACAGACAATACATGCTCAACACACCCTTAAACACACATGCACAAACTCACACACACACACCCTCAAGACAAAAAAATACATGCAACACATCACACCTTCAACATATATGTACATACTCAACAGACACACACACGCGCGCGCGCGCGCACGTGTAGAATGAGGACATATCAAAAGTTTGCCCCATAAATAATCAAGACCCACCCACCCACCCACCCACCCTTATTTTCATAAACATAAATAACACCCCTTGCATTTGCTGGCTTCGCCGACTGCAACATTTAAATATATAAACCAGAAACCGTTTTAAGAAAGAAGCGCTGTCGACCTCTAACTCGACTCTGCAGGCGAAGCTACAAGAGCCCATCGCGATTGTGGACAATAGGCATGTGAGTGCTGACGTTCGGTGTTTCCCCTTGCTGGCGCTTCCCCCCAGCCGCCCTCACCTCGCCGTCGATGTCCTCCTCCCTCATCCTCGACACAGCGTCGCCCGCGTTGCTCTCGCCCAACAGCGTCGTGACGAAGGCACACGCTTCCTCCAAACTTTCAGGAAGCCGGCCCAAGGACCACGGCCCTGCAACCTCAGCGCTACGCTTTTCACCCGCGTGCGCCATAGGTACGGCGGGTGCTTTAGAATTGCTCAGCTCGCGATGTCCGTGCTGTGGAATATTCAAAATCTTTTCGAGTCAGTTTTATTTTTCTCGGCACAGCCGATTATGTACGACAATCCGAGAGACGCCAGTTTCGAGTGTGCCGCGCAGGGGTCGAGGCACTCACCTAACCACAAATTCCACATGCAAAGGCTGAATTTATGTCAGAAAGACACTGCGGATAGGATCAGCACCTGGAGATACAGCGAGGCGACAGCTGCACCCGCTTGTTTGCGCAATTAGCGGCCGTTCACGGACGGACAGCACCCAGTGCTGCTGATACGCGCCGAGCTGCGACGATATACGCGCAGCAGGTTTTGAATTTTCTGCGGTCGTGCTGGTACCAGTACAGGTACGTGCTAATATACATCGTCACGAATTGATAGGCCACTTCATACTTACAAGTAAACGAAGCAATTGCGGATGTGCACTCCACTACAGGAGTTATCCGGACAATATTTTGTACCTCCGCATGAAAAAATTGTAACCAAGCACCTATCATTATATCGATAAACCTTCCGGACTCCTTCCGGACAGGAGGCATCAATGCTTTGGCGCCCGAACTGGATTGCGCCGACAAACATTGGGTGAGAATTTGAGCACTAACGGGCTTGTGTAAGTGGGGTTTTCGCGCCCGAACCCGTACGATACGCTGTATCTTTCACATATTCGCCGTGCCGATTAGACGAAAGAAACAACGGGCTCGATAAAGCGCCGCAATATGAATCATTTTGCGATGGTTGTTCATAAGCGACGGATGAGGGAGTTGTTGGGCATGCCGTTATGAGGGAAACGCACAAAATCACGGATGCCAACTTATCACCGATATCCGCACAACCCATGACCAATGCGCATTCGGCCATAATGTTTGAACGGTCATAACTTGATAATTTGATCTTCAAGCTTTTTGCTTAAAATAAAGTTGGACGCGCCGTTTCAATGAGCATCGAGAAAATCTATTCATAGGCTCAGATACCCATAACTCGAATCCATGAGAATTACTTTATTTTCCATAAGTTTCCGGGAAAGCTAAGCCGCAATGCCCAACAACAACCGTCGAATTGGGCTCGCCTTATGAGACGATTTATGCCGGCTTGGAGACATATGCTTACCCTTCTTCGGCTCCCGCCGGCGGCGCAGCGGGGTGCGCTCGTAGGCCCGTGAGCACCTATCTCGACCTTCACGCGGTGGGCGCTAGTAACCCTATAGCCGTGCCATGCTTGGCACGGTAGGGGGCTAAACGAGGTACCGGCAGCTGCGATCCGCGGGATTAGCAGCTGTCGGGAAGCCATAGACGGAGGGTTTTGGAACGCAAATTGAAATTGAAATTGTTTACAACATTACCAATAGGAACCGGTTGTCGTCTCTTGGCCCCCCCTTTTGCTATGCCATACAGGACTTAGAAGCGTGAGGTAGACCGTTAACCACTAATCCCAACCTCTCCAATGGCAGTAACAGCGTAATAATTTTGTAATCAAGAAAAACAGATCTAAAAATAAATCCACTTGTCGAGAAATGCAAAACTAAACTGCTGCTCGACCTTCACGATGCACGGCCCGCTCCCGCCGAACCGGGGTGTCGACCGGCCTAGGACGGTCGGCGTTCGGGAGGGACGACGGGCCAGCCTAATCTAGCTCCCGCGCGACTTCGGTCTTGCCGAAGGTAGGAGGGGAAAGGTTGGCAAAAAACCCCTCCTCGCGCGGTCGCTCGTCGATCCCGCCGCTCCATCCCGTAAACCCCGCCCCAAGGTCATGCCGCGTCCACCGACGCGGCGGTCCTCCGTGTCGAGGTCCCCCATCACCTCGAGGACAGGTGGGGGGGACCGAGACACACAGACATAGAAAAAACTAGCGCTCCTGCCTCCGCGCATGAATTTTCCCCGCTCATTTCCCCGGTTTTTTCTCTATCTGGTACCCGGGTACCTGTCGGTTTTCCGGCATGTGGCCGTACCCTCCCTCCTCTGATCGCGCGTCCATCGAGCAGCCTTTTCTTGAGCGGGGGCCTCCGCGCTCACCCGGGCCCACGCTCAAGGACCCCTAGGAGTATGAAGGTCTGTCGGGGTAGTGGGTGTCGAAGAGGGGGGGGGGGAGGTCACCGTAGCCGGATCCGGCGGGCCGCGGGCGCCCGGAATTAAACAAAACCCTCCGTGCCGGGTTTTCCGGCGGCGCCGACCCAAAGGGTCGTCGCCGCCAGATCGTGTCGCTCCTCCCGTTGCGACCGTCCTCCTTGCCGTCCCAGCTGACTCCTCCCCCCGGGAGATGACGTTGGACGACGTAGCAGCGCGCTAGTGAGCGCCCTTCCCTGGTGCTGCTCCCCAACTAGCTCGACGCCGGGTACGGACATCGTTTTGTATCCGAAAAAAGCCCTCCGTGCAGGGCTTTCCGGCGACGGCTGATCCTGAGGATCGCCGCCGCCTCATATAGCCGCTCCTCCGTCTGCGACTGGCCACCGTCCTGTGCCATGTCTTGCCTCACCCCTCGGCAAGGTTCGACCGGCACAGGGCTGGTCGACGGCTAGCAAGCGCCCTTTCCTGGCGCTGCTTCCCGGCTGGCCACCACCAGCTCCAACACCCGCCTCCCACCGCTGATCCGGCCGTACCCTCCTCGCCATCAAACGTTGCCGTAGTACTGGCCCCACCCCTCAAAGCAAGGCAGTATCTAGGAGTATCTGTACGCGAAAAAACATATCGGACGGGCCGAGCGGGGGATCTTGGCGCCGGTAGTGCACAGAAATTATTTTTTCAAAAGCCCTGTGTACAGGGCTTTCCCGACAGCTGCTGATCCCACGGATCGAGCTGTCGGCCCTCTTAGCCCCCTACCGTGCCAGGCCTGGCACGGCTACGGGTTTCCAGCGCCCACCACGGGGAGGTGAGGGGATGCCGACGGGCCTGCGAGCGCACCCCCCTCCGGGGCCGCCGCCGCTGCGCCGCCGGCGGGCGCCTTGGAACTCAAAGTATCCGTAAACCAACACTGAGATCTCCCGCTCGGCCCGTCTGATATGTTTTTCGCGACAGAATACCCGCAAATCTTCTCCCGACAAGGGGGCGGGGGCGGCGTCTGCGAAATATTTTTAGCGAAAGGGGGTACGGACGGATCACCGGTGGGGCGCGGGTGTTGGAGCAGGCGGCGGACGGTTGAAGCAGCGCCATGGTAAGGCGCTCGCTAGCAGTCGCCCAACCATGTGAGTTTGAAGTCTCCCCTAGGGGTGAAGGTTGACGCTACGCGTGACGGAGGAGGGTCGTAGCCGGAGGAGCGACACGGTCTGGCGGCGGAGGTTCACATGATCGACCGCCGCCAAACAAACCCGGTACGGAGGGTATTCAAATAAGTATTTCCATACCCGATATCGTTTGTGGAGTGGCGACTCGATCAACGAGTTCGACCAAGCCCTCCCCTAGTCGGCACCAAGTTATCGACAAGCTGCCTAAGGTAGATTGCCTAGGGTTATCGCAACGGCTCTCAGCTTATAAAGGCGGCCCCATGATAGCGTAAATCACTGGAGGAGGGTACGGGCGGATTTCGCAAGATCATATGGGTATCAGAAACAGACGGAGACGGATAGGGGACATGAGAAAATCTGGCGCGGAGGCATGAGCGCAATCGAAATTGAAATTGAAATTGTTCATAGTAAACCGGCAAACCGGCCCGGCAACCATCTATCGGGTCTCTATACCCAGCCATACATGACTTACGAGCAAGTCTATTCACCCGGGTTATCTTCAACCAAGTACACCTATCGACACACCTAGCTTCGATGTGTGCCGACGTTCCTCGGGAGTTAAAGAATTGTAAGCAATCGCAGCAATTGCCACAGCCCCCCCGCCTAAGCAGTAACAGCGTATTGATTTTGTAATCAAAAAAGCAGATCTAAAAACAACCCACTTGTCAAGAAATGCAATACTAAACTGCTGCTCGACCTTCACGATGCACGGCCCGCTCCCACTGAACCGTGGTGCCGACCTGCCTAGACCGGTCGGCGGTCGGGAAGGGCGACGGGCCGTGCATCGTGAAGGTCGAGCAGCAGTTTAGTATTGCATTTCTTGACAAGTGGGGTATTTCTAGATCTTCTTTTCTTGATTACAAAATTATTACGCTGTTACCTAGACCGGTCGGCGGTTGGGAAGGGCGACGGGCCAGCCTAATCTAGCTCCCGCGTAACTTCGGTCTTGCCGAAGATAGGAGGGTAAAGGCTGGTCAAAAAACCCTCCGCACGTGGGCGCTCGTGGATCCTGCCGCCGCATCCCGTAAGCCCCGCTCAAAGGTCGTTGCCGCTCCTTCCGGCGCGACTTTCTTCGTTGTCGAGGTCCCCCGTCACCTCGAGGGCAGGTGGGGGGGACCGAGACACACAGACATAGGGAAAACCGGCGCTCCTACCTCCGCGCTTGGATTTCCCCCGCTCATTTCCCCGGTTTTTCCTCTATATGGTACCCGGGTACATGTTTGGGAGTCCGATCTGCGCCCGTACCCTCCCCCCTCCGATCGCGCGTCCACCGAGTAACCTCTTTTGAGCGTGGGCCTCCACGCTCGCCCGGGCCCACACTTTTTGTACATAGGTTTGTCGGGGTAGTGGGCGTCGAAAGGGGGAGGGGGGGGGGGGGGGGGGGGGTAGGTCACCGTAGCCGGGTCCTTCGGGCCTCGGGTGCACGGAAATTACACAAAACCCTCCGTACGGGGATTTCCGGCGGAGTCGACCCCGAGGGTCGTCGTCGTCAGATCGTGTCGCTTCCCCCGTCGCGACCAACCTCCTTGCCGCCAAATCGTTCGCTCCCCCCCGGGAGACGTAGCTTGTCGACGTAGTAGTCTTCTAGTGAGCGCCCTGCCATGGTGCTGTTCCCCAACTAGTTCGACGCCGGGTACGGACATTGTTTTTGTATCCGAAAAAGCCCTCCGTACATGGCTTTCCGGCGGCGGCTCATCATGAGGATCGCCGCCGCCTCACATAGCCGCTTCTCCGCATGCGAGCAGCCACCGGCTTGTGCCATGTCGTGCCTCACCCCCGGGAAGGTTTGATTGGCACAAGGCTAGTCGACGGCTAGCGAGCGCCCTTTCCTAGCGCTGCTTCCCGGCTGGCCACCACCTGCTCCAACACCCGCGTCCCACCGCTGATCCGGCCGTACCCTCCTCGTCTTCAAACGCTCATGGGGTACAGGCCCCACCCCCTCAAAAGCAAGAATGTATCCACTAGTATTAGACCGCGAAAACGAGTATCGGACGGGCCAAGCGGGAGACCATGGCGCCGGTATTGCACAAAAATAGCTTTTTTCAAAAGCCCTATGTACAAGGTTTTCCCAACAGCTGCTGATCTTGCGGATCGCGCTGTCGGCCCTCTTAGCCCCCTACCGTGCCAAGCCTAGCACAGCTGCGGGGTTTCTAGCGCCCACCACGAGGAGGTGAGGGGATGCCGACGGACATGCGAGCGCACCCCCCTCGGGGGCCGCCGCCGCTGCACCGCCGGCGGGCGCCCATGACCGCAAGCCAGATACCGTCTGCAACTATGGACTTCCCTTCTCCCCATGCCCCCGGAGGGGTTGGGAAGTTTGGGCTAGGAGGCGCGCTGCGACGTGAGGAGCAATGATATCTCGGACGGGGGAGCGTGCGGATCGAGACGGGGCCGTCGACGACCTGTGCGAGGGGTTTTTTGCTTGCCTTGCATCCCCAGCTCCGGCACGACCGGAGTCGCACACGAGCATAGGTAAGGTAGGCCCGTGGCGACGAGCGCCATCAGATTAGCTTGGGTGGCCAACGCCCTCGCAGCATCTAGAGTTGGCTGCGCATCGCGGAGAATAGCGATAAAATATTTTTCACATTAGTGTAAAGTTTTTGTCTGCTAGCATGAATTTGATTGTATCGTTACTGCCATTGGAGAGGTTGGGATTAGTGGTTTCATGGCGTATATCCTCCGATCAAGACGGCACTCTAGGAGGCTTGATCACAAGGGCGCCCGAAGACAACATCCGTTAGCTCGGTGATTGTTGTAAACAATTTTCAATTTTACCCCTTCTTCGCTCCGGCTACCGTTTTACAAGGGCAATTCCCGGCGTATGCCAAGCGTGGGGTGGGTGTGGTGGCACACCCATGTGCCACAAGCATTAAAGTCACCACCTACCGCCAACAACTTGATGTGTGGCAGTTTTGCTCTTTTCATATAGCTAGCACAAAACAATGTTGAGGCAATCAGAAATACAAATGAGAGAGAGAGAGAGAGAGAGAGAGAGAGAGAGAGAGAGAGAGAGAGAGAGAGAGAGAGAGAGAGAGAGAGAGAGAGAGAGAGAGAGAGAGAGAGAGAGAGAGAGAGAGAGATTTTGTATATATGTCTATGGTTTAGCGTTGAGATGCGAGTGTAATAAAAAGATATACAAATGGTGAATGTCACCTCTCTCCACTGCACTAGGATTAAGTATCACTGTCCTAGCTAGCTCAATCAGATCTCACATGCTCCTCGTGGTTTGCGCTAGGGCTTTCGTAACGGTCTCAACAGACTAGCAACGTAGAATGTCTGCCTCGGGAAATCACACAAAAGCGTCATGTAGCATGTTAGAATAATTGTGCGTATTGTACATTCCGGGAGGTGCTGAACATACAATACTTTTAAAGTGTACTCGACATGTTGTAGAGGCAACGCAATTGCTTGTACGTCCTTCCAAAGGAGAAGTGCGGATGTGTTAGTAACAAGGACATGAAAAATGTCCTGAAATGTTTTGCTACAAGACAACACTTGTCACAATCGTACCCTTCCCCTCTTGATAGATCAATAAGGCCATCCGTGAGGCCAATCTCGCGGTAGTTTTGAGCCCTTATCTTGAAGCTTTCACTTGGACTCGGGAATATGCGCTGGGTAAGTGTGCATGAAGTCGATGTACGCGTGAGTATGGGCAAACGGGTGCCATTAGGGCGTCTCCATTAAATCACGCAACGCCTTCGTACGGTGTACTTCGTTCAACCGGTGCCATGCATGTGGAATGTCGTCATCGATGAAGTGCGTCATGAACAAAAAATACTTACCTCGTCGGCTTTTAAGTGGCTTGATGCACACAACATAAATGTGCAAAACGTCGAACTTATCTTCCTTATTTTCAAGCGTTGTGCCAGAGGCCTGACGAAGTGTAGTAGTAGAGCAGGGTCGCAAATTGCTCACGTGAAACACCATGTGTAAGCGCTCTACAATTGGTAGTTTGAATATATAACTGTGATTACCAATATGCTCCTCGTTAGAAAAAGGTCCAAGATGACGACCACGTAGCTTCCATTTGGGTTATCCTCGTAAGAAGAGACTCTTTGTAGCAAATGTAATCTTCTCACCTCGAACGAGTTGCGGGGTGTCAGCGGCTCTGAAAGCGCATGCATGTAACATCTTATCTGTGTGTACATGTAACACCGAACGTGCCAGTTCGTATACTTCGCGTAACTTTTGTAACCGCAGTGCCCGCCGGCGGCGCAGCGGCGGCAACCGCGGAGGAGGGTGCACCCGCGTGCCCGTCGGCACTCACCCCCATCTCCTCGTGGTGGGCGCTAGTAATCCTATCTATGCCGTGCTAGACATTGCACGGTATGGGGGTAGGCCGGGTGAGCCGAAATATGCGATCCGCGCGATCAGGACCTAGCGGGAAAGTCATGCACGGAGGGGTTTTGAAAATAATACATGTACACTGCCAGCGCCAAGGTCTCCCGCTCGGCCCATCCAATAGGTTTTTCATCGACTGAATACTCTTTGGATACTGTCGCATTTGGGGGGATGGGGCATGTACATATGAAAAAAAAACGGAGAAAAGGGTGCGGACGGATCATCGGTGGATTAAGGGTGTTGAAGCTTGCGGCGGACATCTGGAAAGCAATGCCATTGAAAGGCGCTCACTACTCGTATACCAACATGTTGACGTCGAGTTGACCCAAAGGAGGGCACCGCGGAACCAACAGCTAGGAGGATTGTCGCGACGGCATGAGCGGCGAACTCTGGCGGCGGCGATCCTCAAGATAAGCCGTCGCCGGGAAACCTTGTTCGGAGGGTTTCGAAAAATGTATGTACCCCCGAGGCATGTTGGATCCGGCACAAGCGACCATGCCCTACCCTGCCGCTACCCACTATCGCTAGGAACACTGAATATTAGAGAGTGCGAGCCAAGGGAAGCGCGGAGGCTCGTACGCGAAACAAGGGTGCTCGACGGACGCGAAAAAATTGGACGTAGGGTACAATCGCTGTTTGATTGCCAAATTGGTACCGAGCACTAGTGTGAGAAAAGCCGAGGAGGGATTGGGGGAGGGGGGGGGGGGGGGGGGGGGCATGCGAAAACCCCTTCGCATAGGTCATCGACGGTTCCGTGTCGATCCACACACAATCTCGTCCGAGATAACCATTGCTCCTCCCGTCGCGGCTCGCCTCGTAGCCTAGCCTTTCCTTCCCCTCCGGGAAACGGGAAGGAAAGGAAGTTAATAGCTAAAGTACGGTGCCTTGATGGCTCTCCTGCCGCCGCGCCAGATAATATTTTGTCCCCGGTCCGTCTCCGTATGTTTTCGAACACATGTATGATCGCATTGTGTCCGTCTGTACCCTCCCCCATTGGCTTACGCTAAAGGTGGTCGCCTTTATGAGCAATGTCTCGTCGCGATAGCCCTAAGCACGCCGCCTTAGGCAACATGTCTAAAATTTGTAACTAAGTACCCAATAGGGGAGGGGTTGGTAAGATACATGCATCGAGTGGCCGTCACTCAAAAGAAGGCGGGTGCGGAAATATTTAACCGAAACCCTCCGTACTGGGTTTTCCGGCGGCGATCGATCGTGAGGATCTCCGCTGCCAGACCTTGCCGCTCCTCCGGCTACGACCCTCCTCCGGCATGCTTCGCGTCGTGCTTTTCCCATGTGGGATGCTCAACATCCACATGGTTGGTCGGCGTATAGCCCCTCCTTGGCGATGCTTCCCGGTTGTACGCAGCCAGCCGCGAATGCCCGCCTCCCGTTGCAAATTTGTTCATGCCCTCTTCGGCTCCTCGCCGCCGAACAAAGCATGAGATGAAAGTCCCTCTCCATGAGCATGAGGCTGTCCAAGTAGTATTATCTAGCCGTGAAAAAATATCGGAGCGTCCGAACGGGAGATAATGGCGTTGGTAGTGTACATTTATTGTTTTCGAATCCCACCGTACAAGGCTTTCCCGGCAATAGTTGATCAAGCGGATCGCAACTTTGGTTCACCCTGCCTAGTTCCCTACCGTGCCAGGTCCGGCATGGCAATAGGGCTACCAACGCCCACCACGAGGAGGTGGGGGTGAGTGTTGACGGGCCTGCGAGCGCACCCCGTCATGCTATACCGCCGGCGGGCACCTCTTGAGCTTAGTAGTAGTGGCGGTGAGGTGATTTGGAATACCTTTGCGTGTCCCCCAAGCTCGCCAAGTTCCATGACATTTATCAAAATGAATGAATGAGCGGGGCGACTCCTCTTCACCCGGCCCCTCGTTCCTAATCCCCCCTTGATTATGTTATTTGCTTTGCCCGGCAGAGAGCGCCCACGGGAGAGGAGCATGTGCCAATTAGCAATTTCGAACAATCCAATGCAAAGTCAAATTACAGCAAGCAGTGCACATTTTATTTCGGTGTCGTGGCGTTGGTAGGGTATTTTCTTTCTTTTCAGTTTCTATGTCATGATCAGTGCTGCGGCCATTACATTTCCATTCGATTAGAAGCAAGGAGCACTGTAGAAACGTGGCCAGTTTATTTCCCTTACTTTATAGACATTGTAGTACCTACTAGGACACGCTACTGCCTCGGGAGAATGTGTGCTATACGTACCACTTTTGCATTTCACTTTGCGGTTTTTCACTTTATTATGCATTTCTCTCTGCGGTTTCCGCTGTTTTTTCTTGTAAGGAATAATATTTTTTTTTTCTTAAACAGAGCATAAACTAACCCGTACAATTGTCCCAAATAAAAATCTGCGCACTTAATATGCTCGACGACATGCCTCCGCACTGCACAACACCATCAGGATGCTCCTCAATTACCAATGGCGAACCACAGCTGCCGGTAACGAACAACCCGCACGCCAGTATTCGCACCCTTTAGCCGCTCATCAGCGACGAATCGGTTTTCTGCCCCCGTAATCCCAGCCCTGCTTTCCACGCGCGTCGTTCGTTGCCTCGACGACTCCTCCGCCGACTCGGCCGCCACGATGTCCACCACCTACGCGAACTACCAACCCTCCTTCGAAGGCGTGAAGCCCTTCCCTGGCATACCCGTGCGCACCATCAACAGCGTGAAACCTAAGCCGGGCGAAGTAATTGTCCGATACGTCGTTGTATCACCCGAGACCGGTATTTACCCCCGCCCCTTTCTCGTTTTGTTTCTTTTACTTCTTCAGTTTTCTGCTTAGGACTCGTCTCTTTGCCTGAACCCTTCCGGACCCCCCCCCCCCCCCCCGAACCACACACACCCCACACACAAACATGCATATACACACGCAATCTTGGGCACAAGGAACCTATAGTCTTAAAGCCGAGATATCCTCGCTCTTCCAAAGGTTCGCGTGTAAAAGTAAGGTCTTGCAGTCATTTAATACCGCGATGACCGAACATCACGAGTGGACGCTCGTCTGTGGTCTTTGCCCCAGCTAGATGGACAGTCCAATGCAATGCATCCAACCCCCCTTACACACAGGACACATGCAGAGCATGGGTATCGAGGAGAACTGTGATGTCAGTGCGTAGCCTCACTATGCTGTGCCTGCATTTCCTTTTGATGTGTGGTGTGCCTGACTTGCTGATCCCGTCATCAGGTTGTTGCCAATGCGAAGACCTGAGCGTCATTGGATGGTAACCCCCCGTACACTCAGACGATTCTCAGTACAGCCGTCAATGTGCCGCTCTAAAACTAGCGACTCGTATGTTTCCAAATGTGCTACTTAACCACAGTGCCCTCCCTCTCGCACACACACTTCCCTGCTCTGGTGCCCTGCAGGCTCAGCGTTGGCCTTGCCGCTCTATTCTTCTGGCCAGCCATCTGCATCCCATGCTGCATCCCTGCGTATGCCCCCCTTCCCCAAAATTGCAGTTAGACTGCACCCACCTCAAAACAACCTCCACCGCGTCATTGTCCGGTTGCATTGGGTGAACACTCACATCATCCCGGGCTCATTCCTGGTAGGTGCTTCGACAAATATCAAGTCCCCGTATACGGACCGCCCAGGTAACCTCCTTTCCCATCTTCTCTCGCAGATCGTGATGCGCTGCCTGATAATGCAATGACACCCATCCTCGACTCCCTCGACTGTTCCTTGACACTATGCTCTGCCCTTGCCTCCACATCCGCAGTGACCTGCCCAACGGATTCCAGCCACCACCTTCTGGAACACCCCTCCCCGTTGTGTGATGAGGAATGCGAAAGGAAAATTGCAACTACCTCTTACAATCGCAGCCGGCCACCAACTCCCTCCCCACGACCCTCAACACCCTTTCTTCAATCACTCCATTCCGGTCGTCCCGTCTTGCCTGGCCAGCAAAAGCTTAGCACCAACCAACCCTTCCCCATTGAAAATGCCACACAGCGCTCTCGAGTCTCTCTCGAAGCAGGCCCACCATGTGCTGCAATGTAAGCAAATTTGCATGTCGATGTGGGAATGGCCGTCACATGCACCGCTGCGTGACTCTTGACTCGCGTAGTCTCGTCTACTGAGGACCTCATAACCCCTCGCGGTGTGCTGGTCGTCTCTCCCGAGCGCAACGCGACATTTGCGTGGTTGTCCTTCGAACGCGGCTCAGGTGTCCGGCACGTCCATTGAAATAAGCGCCACGGGGGGTTCGGTTGTGCCGGCGAGCTCGCACATCTCCGTCCAGCGTAGCGGCTGCAGGTACGAGAACGCCTCCAGGCTCCAGGGCCGGGAGGGGTCCTGTAGCTCGTTTTGCGTGAGGGGTACGTGACGGCAGCTCGCCAGGTAGGCTGCGACGCGGGGCCGGGCTGCAAAGCGCTTCCGGAAGGCCTCCAGGCCGTCGAGCCCCGAGGCGAGCAACATCCCAGGCCGAGCCGACTCGAGGAGCTGCAGCGACTGAAACGCCGCATAGTCGCCCAACAACGGCGCCCTCCCGCCGAAATAATATTCGCCAGCGTCCCCGTCAGCCTCACCCAGCATCTTCTGCAGCCCGCGAGCGAGGTCCAAGTATTTCGGAAGCTTGTCCTCCTGGTATGCGGTGCCCAGCTTGTCGCGAAGGTCGCGCGCGGTCTCCATCACCATATCGGAACGCGCCATCGCAGGGGAGTCCTCGCCCATGAGCGCGCCACCGTTGATGTGGCGCGACAGGTGACGCAGGATCGCGCGGCTTTGCGCCAAATACACCCCCTCGCCCAGCTCTGGCCCACTGTATATCGGTAACTGCCCCGTCGGGCTGCGCGCTGCCCAGTCGGCTCGCCCTTCTTCATCACCCGCCCTTCCAGCACACGACGAGCACATGTCAGACAAGGAAACAGATGAGACGGACACGTAGGTAGTACTGTGTGCCAACGGTGGCTCACTGCGGTACACTACGGATACCTACAGCGCTGAGCAGCGAGCTAGCGCTTTCCACTTTGGTCACTCTCACATTGTCGAGAGTCGAGACTGAGCTTGACCACCGCCAGGTTGCTACGAAAGATATAAAGCAATGGCTGTGTTAACATTTTTATTAAGGCGGGAAGTGGTGATGACTGCCAAGTGAGTTACACGGCTTCCTCCTAGATAGCGTTGGGTTGTCGGAATGATATATCGATAAAGCGGATACTCATTGATCAAAAGGGGCCAGCGTGGCTCTCTTGGTCTAGCGAGGTGCCTTACCAGTAACGCACGTCATCGTAAGGCACTCCCGCGTCCTCCAGCAGGAGCCGCGCCTCTTCGCCCAGCCCCTGAATGCCCCAGTACTCTATCCTGACAACCGGGGACCCCCCCGGCAGCTCCCCAAGCGGCCGCACTCGGAACGTCAGCGAGCCAACTTGAGGCGCGAAGAGACCTGTGGGTGCGCCCTCGCCAGCCATCCCTTCTTGCTACGGGTTTCAGCGCTGTGCGGAGGTGTAGCGGGTGCTCTCAATTGCCGGGAAGCCACTGCTGGCAGCGCCTGACTCCCCAAGTCCCACCGGAATTATAGCGAACACTATTCACTTACTGAGCGAAAAGCCGACGTCGCGTGGTCGCAAACGAAGATCATGTCGCGCTCCGGATTTACTTACCGTCCACATTGCGACCGCCTGCCGCGCATTCTTGGCTTTCGGCCAGCAGAAATAAGTCAGTGTCGGAGATGACGATGAAATTGCACCTCTGAGCGTCAGATGCAAAAATATTTTAAAAATGATGACAGGATGTATAGCGAAGATTACGGTACGTAGAGCAGCGATCGATGGGCGCCACCATAATTTTCGCGGTCAAATTCCATCGTTCTCGGTGCTTCCATTGAAAATTCCGAGCTCTGAAATCTAAACGGCCGCCGGTAAATGACGCAGAGATACTCATCTGTGGTAGGTCCGCAGAATTTTAAATTCCGATCCGCCAGTTTAAGTACCTGTATCATTTATAATTAAATAATAATAATAATGATAACTTTCTTACAATTTGGCCAAAAGACACCCACAGACAGGGTCTGGGGGTCGATTAGCGCAGGATTATAGGGATGGGTGGGTGGGTTCGCGCGAAGCCTAGATTGGCTGAGCGCGAAAGCAGAGAGTGCCTAGGCTCGTGGCTAGCTACGGCTTATGAGGCACGGCTAGCTAGAGCTGACCGTTGGGGAAGTCGTTGGTCGTTGGCTGCGTCTAACTGCTCGGGCAAGGTGGTTGCCCTGCAGGTGAGACGTGCCGATATTAACGGTAACAGTAACCGCTAGAGTTACTGTCCCGTACACATGATACTGGATATGCAAACCTCTAGATTCAAATCAATCTGACCATTTACCCTAGGGCACGTTTTGCCAGTAACCTAAAGCCAAAGGCTTGCATAGCCAAAATAAGTGTTGCGGGGGGGACGGAGTGAGCCAGCCGAAGAACCGCCAAGCAGTAGGTGTTGGGGTCATGGTTGGGTCAATATATTTGCCTTCGGTCACAGAGCTGTTCTTGGCCCAGCCACCCATAAATTTGATTACGGGGAGGGGTGCGCCGATGCAGCTGGCAGCGGACGCCGCGCCTTTCCGTAGGTTGTGCGACGTCCACTTGAAACCGGTGGGTGCGGATGAGTTGACGGTGCGGAGGGCGAGGGCGAGCCAAGCGGAGATGGTGGACGCGGCGCCCCAATCGGTAGAAGGTTCGGAAGGTGAGAAGCTCCAAAAGGCGAGCGGGGAGGGCGTGTTGTAGAATTTGTTGCAGAATGCCGCGCGGTGCTCCGTGTAGTAGTCGAGCAGGTCCGCCAGGACGGGGTTAGCGGCTACAGGGATAGCGATGACAGGTTTTCCGCCGGCGTCGCGGCGCTGGTCTCCTTAAGATTTGCGTATAAATAGGCAGATTTGTTGAGAAGGTTTGTCGACAACTAGGTCGCCGGTTTGGCAGCGGGCGCCGGTTTCGGCGCGGCAGAAGAACATGTAATTGACGCACACCGCTAAACAGGCTTTGAAACGCTGCATCTGGGGAAGGGAAGCATGGGTCCACGCGAAAGTACTGTGTAGGGTGTTGGCGGCTTGTAGGATGTCCAGGGCGACTTGTGCGGGTAGCGGGAGGCGAGCGGCGGTGGGAAGTAGGCGGTGCTGTAGCATTTCGAGGCCACGGCGGGCGTCCGCCAAAAGTTCGCCCACGGCGATAGGTTGGCGCCGGTGGTCGCGGAAGAATTTGTTAACCGCGGAGAAGTAAGGTTGCAGCGAGCTGGCAACGACCGTTCCTAGGAGGGCTAGCCAGGCTGTGTAGCGGACCATCGTGGCTGGCGTGGCCTGTAGCGGGGCGATATTTTCCTCTGCACAAAAAGCAAAAAACTGTCTGATTGCGCTCTTGTAGCTCGAGTACGTAGAGGGCGCTAGCGAGTTGCTGAGTAGGGTAACCGCCGTAACCCCGAGCTTATCCGATCCTAGGAGGTCTTGAAAAGTTTCAGCTAGATCGGATGACCAGGGCGACTGTGCTGCTTCACGGCGTAAGCCGTAGCGCGGCGGTCATGTACGCAGAGGAGGGACGGGTTGTACAGGCGTATTTAATCGGTCCGGGCGTAGCGCCCGGCCAATCGCACCGCCTCGAATGTAGAGCCAAGAGGGGGTGTTAGCCGAAAGGCCACGATGCTCCACGCGGGAGGTCCGACCCCTTCGCGCTTGCCTAGCCTGCCGGGAAAGAACAGGTCGCGGGACGCCGGGAAGTGCACGGTCTCGGTGGCCAAGCGGGCGAACGCGTGGTACCACGTTTTGTTTCGCCAGTAGGGGGCGATGACAGTCGCCGCGGCTTGAGCTTGTTCGAGTTTTGCGGCGAGCGCTGGGAGGGCAGACCATGGGGGGTTGCAGTAGTTGTTTTCGCGTCTCCACGTTGCGTCGGGGAGGTGCAGGCAGTCGATGTCCTCGCACAGGGGGTCGCGCCAGCGGGCGTTGAAGCGTGGCAGTTGCGTGTTGAGCATAGATGCGAAACGGTCGATCGTATGTGGGCCCCACCGGCTCTGAAGGTGGTCTAAGAGGTGTGTGTTCAGTTGCCAGTCTTCGGAGTCCGTCTCGCGGCTGAGCGTGTCGGCCCAGACGTTGGCGGCCGAACGGATGTAGCGTGGGCGGATGTGGATGTCGTTGGTGTCGAGTAGGAACCACAAGCGCCGTAGCTCGGCCATCATGACGGGTGACCGGGACGTTAGCTTGGTCAGGGCGGCGACCACGGCAGTGTTGTCTTCGTGGAGGAGGACTTGTCGTCCTCGGAGTTGGGGTAGAAAGGATTCGACCGCGTGTCGGACCGCTCGAAGCTCTTTCCACGTAATGTGTTGGAGGCGGTCGGGGGCGCTCCAAAACCCGCGGGCTTGGTAATTGGCGTCCTCGTTGAGGACGGCCCCCCATCCGTAGTCGCTCGAGTCGGCGTGCAAATAGGCGGTCTCGATGGGCTTGTAGATTGACCGGCCGTTGTGTTGGGAGGGTACCGTGCGCCACCACTCGAGGTCGCGTCGAAGTTGGTGGGTGAGGCGCACGCGTCCCCCCCAACCGGTACGGGTAGCCAAGACGTTGTGGAGCTCGCGCAAAAAGAATCGCGCGGGCGCGATGGCGAGATAGATAAATTGTGCCTTTCCCGCGAAGGCTGCTAGTTGCCATGTGGGTAGCCATCGTGCGTTGGACGCTGCTCGCCCGAGTAAGGACGAAGCGTGTTGTGCGAGGTGTTGCAGTTTTGCGGGTGGGGCGCGAAATTCTCCGCGCTGTAAATCCACCGTGAGGCCCAAGTGGTCGCCGACTTGCGTTGGCGTCCATACACCTTTCTTGGGGTTGCGTTGTAGGCCGAGGCTGTTTACCAGGGCTTGGACGCGCTGCCGAAGTAGCAGTGCCTCGTCGTAGGAATCCGCCAAGAAGAGGAAGTCGTCCATGTAGGGGAGGAGTCGGGTTCCTCGCCATCGCGCGTTCCGGAGGAAGCGCTTGGACGGGCGGCGTAGGCCGGCCGGTGTAGATGCGGGCGTGGGAGGTGGTGGGCGGCGGAGGTGGTTCGTAAACACTTGCGTGAGCTTGCAAAAGTAGTAGGCGGAGCCCGACCACCCCATGGGGAGGCACGCGAGGCGCCACAAGGTGCCGCGGTAGTTGACCGTGAAGTAGTCTCGGTCCTCCTCCCGGATGCCAAGGGTGTAGTACCCATCGGCGAGGTCGAGTGAGACGAAGTAGTCCCCCGGTCGAGATAGATGGCGGAGGTGCTTGAGGGTCTCGCAAGTCATATTGAAGGTTGAGCAGTAGCGGTTGAGTTCTCGAAGGTCGATAATCAAGCGCCATTGGTTGCATCCGGGTTTTGGCACTAAGAACATCCGGGAGACGTAGCGGGGGTTCGTGGAGCGCTCCCATGCGCCGCAAGCCTCGAAGCGTGGGAGTTCCGAGTTGAGAAACTCGAGTTGGTCGGGTGTGGCGTCTAGCATAGAGGGGCCGTGGTTGAACGGCTTGGGACGTAGGCCGTGTTTGAACTTCACACGTACGCCGTGGCGGATCCAGCTTAGGACTTGGCCGCTCGCGCCGATGCGCTCCCACTCCCGCCATTTTCGACGTACGCGGTGGCGCATGAAGGAAGATGTCGGGGAGCAGGAATCGGCGCGGCGGGCCACACCATCATTTCTTGCTTGGGGGTTTAGCCGAGTCGGTCGGCTTGGGGAGGGGGGTGGCTCGTGCCGTGGCTGCTGCTGCAGCAGCGGCCTTGCGTTTGTTGGCGGCGCCTTTGCGGGCTCGAGCGTCGGGGCCTATGGGTTTGTCCGGCGTGACTTTCGCGAAAGCGGCGCCGGCGGCGGCCTTGCTGGCGGCGTGTAAGCTGACCTCGAGCGTGCGGTCGACGAAAGCTTGGCGTAGCGCGTCCAATGGGCCGGAGACCGCGGTAGGACGCGGTCGGCAAAAGCGCTCGTGTGCCAATTCGGCAAACACGCGGTCCGTATCTGTGCTCGTTTGTCCGCCCTTAGTGAGGCGGAGGAAGCCCAATCTAGTACGGGCGGTCTCCTCCGTCGCTGTGTGGGTGCGATGACCCGCTAGGATGAGGGCAATCGCTGCCGCCAGCTCTGTAGGTAGAGATGGGCCGTGCGACAACGTGTCCAAAGCCTCGCCAATTGCCGCGTTGGCGCAACTGTCGAAGAAGGCATAGCACCCGATGTGTAGGTATTTGTCGTACGCCGCTTGGGTGCGTTTGTCGCTTAGAGCTCGGGCGGTGTCGTCTGTGAGAGTCCACAGACGTGGCTCCTTGACGTCGCGAGGGGGACGTTCGAGGCCGGCCGGGATGACTTCGCCGTAGTAGGTGAAGTCGACGAATTCGGCCGCGGAGGGGTCGGGTTCGTCGTCGAGCAGGTCGATAGGTGGCTCGGGGGCCGCCTTACCACCCTCCGTCGCTGTCGCGTCGGCGGGAATGGACTGCTGTTGATCAGTGGTAGCAGGAGTGGCTGTCGTCTTCTGAAGCTGGGCGAGTAAGGCAGCGTTAGCCGCCAAAAACTGCTCAGTAATCCTATGTTCCGATGCCAAAACTGCCGTACGAATATGTTCGGCTGTGCGTTGTTCGAGTGAGGTAGCGTGAGGGTCGGCCGCTGCGGCGGATGTAGACTGCTCAGGCTGCATATTGGGGAACTGCGTAGCTGAACGAGGGGAAGTGTCGCGTGACGCTCGAGTGCGCATGGGACGAAAAGGTAAAACTGACACCCTGCTCGACTACTAGAGTCGAGACTGCATTCGCGCGAAGCCTAGATTGGCTGAGCGCGAAAGCAAAGAGTGCCTAGGCTCGTGGCTAGCTACGGCTTATGAGGCACGGGCTAGCTAGAGCTGACCGTTGGGGAAGTCGTTGGTCGTTGGCTGCGTCTAACTGCTCGGGCAAGGTGGTTGCCCTGCAGGTGAGACGTGCCGATATTAACGGGAACAGTAACCGCTAGAGTTACTGTCCCGTACACATGATACTGGATATGCAAACCTCTAGATTCAAATCAATCTGACCATAATAAATTCAAGATCGCGCTGTATTCTTACCGAAATATATAATAGCGCTTTCATGCCGGATTAATACCTTTCATCCCGGATCCGCTCCCAGATTAATGGAGGTTTAAATTATTCGGGGCTAGATTAGTAATCGTTGCCATGACTCTTCGCAAGTCTATCAGTTCAGGCTAGCTTTAACATGCGTTGCTTTAGTAAAGCTCACCCGCCATGTATGACGCGCCGCAAGCAACGTTGGACCACGTTTTGCCTTTTGCGCGAGCACATATCATGCAAACGGCATATGGACTCTCGAAGTCTAGCAAGGTGTACCCGATCTCTTATAAAGTTCGTATCTACCCACCGAGTGTGTAAAATTACCTAAGACACAACCCTGCTATACTTTGTGCGTGACCACTTGTATCCCGCTAGCGACTTCCCGGAAGTCGAGTCCCCTATCGTTGCACAAGTCGCAAAATTAACATTGTTAGTTCAATAACTTTGGCATCGCACTAAGGGACACGCCAAACAACTCCAATCTAAATGTGGCGGTTAGCCTTCCAAAGCTAAATGCTAGCACAAATATGTTATGTTTTGTTCATTCGATAGATGCTGAGTGGTCGTACAAATGGGAGAAGATGAGAAGATCTCACTACTTGTACTTTAGCAGTAAATTGTAATTGAACAATGAGAAATGTAATGAAATGAAACATAGAGAAATGTTAAATGGTTATGTCACCTCCCTCTAATGCACTTGGCTTAAATAGTTTTCCGCCCAGATAGCTTTCGCCTGCTCACACTCGCTTACGTGTAGGGCGTTAGGGCTTCCCAACCGTCGTCAACAGTCTAGAGACGCGGCTCGTCTAGCCTTGGGAATCACATTATGCATAGGAAACCTCGCTTGGCGCGTCATTTGGCTAGTTAGATTAACTCTGCGTACTTGTACGTACCGGGAGGTGCTGACAATATAGTACGCATCAGAACCCTTGGTAGTATTGCAATAGCGACGTACCTACGTCGTACGTCCTTCCGATGGAAAAGCACGAATTGGAATTAGTAACGAGTACATGTACCATGTCCTGCAATGTATTGTTGCAGGATTCTACTCGTCACACTCGTACCCTCCCCCTCTTGACAGAGCTGTGAGGCCGCCGCGAGGCAAACCTCCGTGGTCTAAGCTCCTTTACTGAAGCAATTTCTGGGACTCAGGAGTGCGCGTTGGGTGAGCGTGCATGAAGTCGATGTACGCATGAGTCTTGGCAAACTTGTGCCATTGGGGCGTCTCCAAGAAATCTTGTAACGCCGTAGTTCGATGCACCTCGTTCAATCGGCGCGAGACAGGTAGAATGTCGTCATCACGGAAGTGCGTCATGAATAGCAAATATTTGCCTCGTAGTCTAGGTATCGATTTAACGCACACACTAGAGATGTGGGAGACGTCAAACTCCTCATCGTCTCCTTCAAGAACAGTCACTAGGACAATTGGTCGCAGTGGAGCGGTAGAGCACGGTCGTAAATTGTTAACATGGAACACATGATGTAAGCGTACCGTCGCTCCAAGTTTCAATCTGTAAATGTGTTTCCCAATTTGCTCCTCAATGTAAAAGGTCCAAGCTGTTGGTCCCTTAGTTTCTTGTTGGGCTGTCCTCGTAAGAAAAGGTTTGTTGTGACAATTGACACCTTGTCTCCGCTGGCGAAATGTGGTGATGTAGACGGTTATGTACGTGCCTCCATCTCGTCCTTGTGTAGCTGTACCACAGAGCGTACTCGGGTATGTATTTCCTGTAACAATCGTAATCGCTTTGTTGCGTGATTTGGCTAGTTAGATTAAATTTGCGTACCTATAAGTACCGGGAGGTACTAACAGTACAATACGCATTAGAACCCTTGCTAATATTGCAATAGCGACGTACCCACGTTGTACGTCCTTTCGATGGAAAGCACGAATTTGAATAAGTAACAAGTACATGTACAATGTCATGCAATGTACTGTTGCAAGACTGTACTCGTCACAAACACCAACTCCTAAGAGAACATTCTTGAGACTACCAACGAGGGTACCGGCTCGGATGATATCGACACGGACGCCCCCATGTCATTTCATTTTTTGCAGCTCTACCCGACGACGCGTTCCTCGATTCACGCGATTGGATAGACGACCTACCTACGGCCTACGCGGAATCGCTTCCGCCGTTAAACATCACATGCCCGTGTTTGTGGTGACCGCGTTAGGATGAAGGCGACGCATTACTTCTCGCGACGAGTACCGACGGCTAGTATGCTATGGTACTCTTCATGCCCCCATTAACACGGCACACGAGACTACTATGGACGCGATTCGTCTGAATGCTTATTCCTCACAAGCCGAAGCGGACACTTGGGAAATACTCGACGCGACCGCGAGAACGCACATGGCATGTAGCAACGCGCACGAAGAGAGACAGTTACGTACCTCCGTCGCGTCAAGTACAAGAAGGTCCTTTCCGGGGAAGAACGCGTCGCCGTACGCCTTGTCTACTCCCGCTTCTTCGACACCCGGATCCGCGAGTGCAACACCATTCCGCTCTCGAAGGTTAAGCGCATCGAGGTCAGCTTGCACGCCGCGTTGGTAAAATTCAGACATCTGCTAGGAGAAGACAACCCCAACGCAGGCATCACCAACACGGGTGACACTAGCGGACGAAAATCTAAGGACAAGGGGCCGACAACCAATAAGGGAAAAGCGAAAACCAAACCTGACAAGCCCAAGCCCCGCCCACATCCGAAAGCCGAAGTCTAACACGAGACACGTGACTGACGGGGTGAGCCGCCGGGCCGATTGATGCAAACCCGACTCCGCATACACGCGTCATCGCGTGCGGCGGAGCTAGAAAGAGTGGGAGAACATCGGCGCGAGCGGGCATGTCCTACAATGGATTCGGGAGGGGGTGTCTATCCCCTCCGGCACAACCGACCCCAGCCCCCAACACACACAATTCAACCAAGGCGTATCATTATTAGACGCAACAACATTGGAACAACTCGCATTTATCGACGCGACACTGGCAAGAGTCGTGTCTCGGCTATTCCTAGACCCAAAACCCGGCAAAAACCAGTGGAGACTAATCTGCGACTTACGACTCCTAAACGACTATTGTACCAATGAGCGCTTGAAGGTGGAGACCCTTCTAGACATTCGACACCTCACACGGAAAGGCGATTATACTTCCAGCTTGGACCTTCAAGATGGGTTCTATGCTATGGGCGCCCGCAGGCGGCGGCCCCAGAGGGGGATGCGCTCGAAGGCCCGTCGGCACCTACCTCTACCTCCACGCGGTGGGCGATGGTAACCCCTTAGCCGTGCCATGCCTGGCACGGTAAGGGGCTGAACGAGGTACCGACAACTGCTATCCGCGGGATTAGTAGCTGTCGGGAAGCCATGTACGGAGGGTTTGGAAAAGCATAATATCCGTACACCAACACATGGATCTCCCGCTCGGCCAGTCCGATATGTTTTTTCAGCAAATAATACTCACAAATACTCTCCCGTCACGGCGGGAACGATGTCTGCGAATTTGTTTTTTGGCGAAGAAGGGTACGGACGGATCAGCGGTGGGACGAGGGTGTTGGAGCTGGCGGCGGACAGCTGGGAAGCAGCGCTAGGGCACGTCGCTCGCTAGCAGCCGCCAGCCTTGCGAGAGTCTTAAGTCTACCCTGGGGCGAGGGCTCAAGCTACGAAAGACGGAGGTGGGTCGCAGTCGGAGGAGCGGCACGGTCTGGCGGCGGCGATCCTCAGGATGGCCCGCCGCCAGAAAACCCCGGTACGAGGGTTTTTTTTGGAAATAAATTCCCGTACCCAACATCTTCTGTGGTTCGGCGACTCGATCCATGTGTCCGACCCACCCCTCCCCTAGTCGGTACCCGGTTATCGACATGCTGCCTCAAGCAATGTGCCTAGGGTTATCGTAACGGCACACTGCTCATAAAGGCGGCCCCCTAACAACTTAAACCACCGGGGGAGGGCCCGGCCGGCCACGGCGCGATCAGATGGGTGTTGGAAACATACGGATCATGGACATGGGACATGAGAAAATCTGGCACGGGGGAATGAGAGCCAGCCGGACACCGTCCGCAACTTAGTTGTTTTCTCTTCCAGCCTCCGAAGGAGGAGGGAAGACTCGGCTAGGTGGCGAAGTGCGTCGGGAGGAGCAACTACTACCTCGGGCGGGGATGAGCACGGATCGAGACGTGACCTACGATGATCTGAGCGAGGGGTTTTTCACATGCCTTTCCCCCTAGCTCCGGCACGACCGGAGTCGCACGGTACCCGAGGTCAGGCAAGTTCGCCTCGACCAGCTCAAGTTGACCAGCCTCGCTCATCAACATCCCCGCAGCGGCTGGAGCAGGCCGCGTATCGTGGAGACCAGCGACACTGTTTTATTTCATATTGTATCCAAAAAAATACGTCTAGATAAAAAATAACAAATACTTGGTTACGTGTATGTTTTAGACGGTATTGTCACTGCCAATGGAGAGGTTGGGATTAGTGGTTCACGGTCTAGCCCATGCCTATGAGTCCTAACTTAGCATACCACGGGGGGCCAGAGACAGCACCCGGTTAATCATGGTATTGTTGTAAACAAGTTCAAATATTTCAAATTTCTATGCTATGGGAATCCCCCATAGTTTCGAGACTACTTCACTATGAACATGCGCGGGCAACTTTATCGCCTAGCCGACCTACCGATGGATTGGTCGCTTTCACCTTTCCTTAAAAAAAAGAAATGGACAACAAGGATTCACAACTAAGCACCGGCTCATGCTTGTTATTCCGGACGGTGTTCATCAACGAATCGCGAGTCTGTTGGATTTTCGACTCCTACATGCTAGTAAGAAAAACCTCTTGTATCGCTGGGCGATCAACCACCGCGAAAAAGCATTAGGCTGGTCAGCGGACACCCTATCGAGCCGGCTGCAATTCGTCACTATTGACATTAAGATAAAGTCTTTGACGGCTTCGCATGGACCTCGCACTCACGTCGAAAGGGTGCGACCATGGCCGCGTACGCAATGTCGCAATCGGGGTTACCATGTAGAAAGTAAGTTTTTCGGCGACAGGGCGACGGAGTCAAGCGTCGTGCTAGACTACATCGACCCCACTGTCGTACCCACGACATCTGATTGGTACTTCTTTGGTTGGCTCACGCCTTGGGGCGGCCAACCACACAACTACCCGCCAGACGGCGACATGATGGCGTACCGGAGCCCCCACTCCTTTGTAAATGATCATATTGTTAAATTATAGATGTTAAAATTACACGTGGCTGGATTAGCAAGCGTTGCCATGGCGCTTCGCAAGTCCAACCGTCGAGGCTATCCTTAACATGCGTTGCCTCTTTAAAGCTCACCCCGACGCGCCGCAAGTAACGTTAGAACATGTTCTGCTTTTTGCGCCAACACAGCTCACGCAACCCCACTCCCCCCTTGATTCAATCATAAATGCGTGTACAAGGCCCTTTGGCCATGTCAGCCAATTCATGTAAGGGGTCTACACTGTTGGCATAACGGAGCCCTTACTGCTTCGTAAATAATGATAAAACTGCCATGTCTTGTACCGTTCCGATGCATATGAGAATACTTCGTCTTTCGCGGATGGTGGCAAAGTTCACCAAGAGCATGCCTTAAAATGTGACAAGGCAAGAGACAAGCATGGATGGAAACCCTAACTACCGGCCACTGACATGTGGCCGTGACCCTCGCGCTACCCCCGAGAATAAGCAAGACAAATAGAAAAGGATATGCTAAGTATCCTTTCCTTGTTATAGGTTGTTTAGTGTATGCATTTGACAAAGGGTCATAAAGTGTGTGGAAAGAGAAAATATATTAAAAGTGGGTTTGTCACTATGCTCATCAACAAGTCGTCCATGCTTCATGTGAAATGTTCTTCGGATTGTATACTCCACGAGCGTTGTCTGTGAGGAAGGTGGCCCGGTATTCCGGTAACATGGAGAAGTAACGTGACGCATGTGACGTAGGTGACGCAAGTAAAGCAGCTTACGAAACCCGGGGATGGTATTATACCGCTCAGCTATCCCCGGGTTTCGGATATGTTGATCTAGTGACTTGGGTGTAGCGTGAGGGGTTAGGGCTACATGTAAGGGCCGGGTAGTTAGGGGTTCCCTCCCTGCTTGTCTCTTACCCGTACACAGTTAAAGGCCGGTTATTCTTAGGTCAGCTCTGCCACCATTCGCGCAAGATAACACAATCTCCTGTTTACCCTAGGGCACGTTTTGCCAAAGATGTCAGCTTGCTTACAATTTGGCCAAAAGACACCCACAGACAGGGTCTGGGGGTCGATTAGCGCAGGATTATAGGGATGGGTGGGTGGGTTCGCGCGAAGCCTAGATTGGCTGAGCGCGAAAGCAGAGAGTGCCTAGGCTCGTGGCTAGCTACGGCTTATAAGGCACGGGCTAGCTAGAGCTGACCGTTGGGGAAGTCGTTGGTCGTTGGTTGCGTCTAACTGCTCGGGCAAGGTGGTTGCCCTGCAGGTGAGACGCGCCGATATTAACGGTAACAGTAACCGCTAGAGTCACTGTCCCGTACACATGATATTGGATATGCAAACCTCTAGATTCAAATCAATCTGACCATTTACCCTAGGGCACGTTTTGCCAGTAACCTAAAGCCAAAGGCTTGCACAGCCAGAATTAGTGTTGCGTGGGGGACGGAGTGAGCCAGCCGAAGAACCGCCAAGCAGCAGGTGTTGGGGTCATGGTTGGGTCAATGTATTTGCCTTCGGTCACAGAGCTATTCTTGGCCCAGCCACCCATAAATTTGATTACGGGGAGGGGCGCGCCGATGCAGCTGGCAGCGGACGCCGCGCCTTTCCGTAGGCTGTGCGACGTCCATTTAAAGCCGGTGGGTGCGGATGAGCCGGCCGCGCGGAGGGCGAGGGCGAGCCAAGCGGAGATGGTGGGAGCGGCGCCCCAATCGGTAGAAGGTTCCGAAGGTGAGAAGCTCCAAAAGGCGAGCGGGGGCGGTGCGTTGTAGAATTTGCGGCAGAATGTCGCGCGGTGCTCCGTGTAGTAGTCGATCAGGGCTGCCAAGACGGGGTTAGCGGCTACATGGACAGCGATGACCGGTTTATCGCCGGCGTCGCGGCGCTGGTCCCCCTTAGATTTGCGTACGAATAGGCAGATTTGCTGAGAAGGTTTGTCGACAACGAGGTCGCCGGTCTGGCAGCGGGCGCCGGTCTCGGCGCGGCAGAAAAACATGTAATTGACGCACACCGCTAAACAGGCTCTGAAGCGTTGCATCTGAGGGAGGGAAGCAGGGGTCCACGCGAAAGTACCGTGAAGGGTGTTGGCGGCGTGTAGGATGTCCAGGGCGACTTGTGCGGGTAGCGGGAGGCGAGCGGTGGTGGGAATCAGGCGGTGCTGTAGCATTCCGAGGCCGCGGCGGGCGTCCGCCAAAAGTTCGCCCACGGCTATAGGTTGACGCCGGTGGTCACGGAAGAACTTGTTAACGGCGGAGAAGTAGGGTTGCAGCGAGCTTGCTGCGACCGTTCCGAGTAGGGCTAGCCAGGCCGTGTAACGGACCATTGTGGCGGGTGTGGCATGTAGCGGGGCGATGTTTTCCTCTGCACAAAAAATAAAAAACTGTCTGATTGCGCTCTGGTAGCTCGCGTACGTAGAGGGCGCTAGCGAGTTGCTGAGTAGGGCAACCGCCGTAACCCCTAGCTTGTCTGATCCTAGGAGGTCTTGAAAAGTTTCAGCTAAATCGGTGGACCATGGCGACTGTGCTGCTTCAAAGCGTAATCCGTAGCGCGGCGGTCATGTACGCAGAGGGGGGACGTGCTGTACAGGCGCATTTAATCGGTCCGGGCGTATCGCTCGGCCAATCGCACCGCGTCGAGTGTAGAGCCAAGAGGGGGTGTTAGCCGAAAGGCCACGATGCTCCACACGGGAGGTCCGACCCCTTCGCGCTTGCCCAGCCTGCCTGGAAAGAATAGGTCGCGGGACGCTGGGAAGTGTACGGTCTCGGTGGCCAAGCGGGCGAACGCGTGGTACCACGGTTTGTTTCGCCAGTAGGGGGCGATAACAGTCGCCGCGGCTTGAGCTTGTTCGAGTTTTTTGGCTAGCGCCGGTAGGGCAGACCAAGGGGGGTTGCAGTAGTTGTTTTCGCGCGTCCACGCCGCGTCGGGGAGGTGTAGGCAGTCGACGTCCTCGCACAGTGGGTCGCGCCAGCGGGCGTTGAATCGGGGAAGTTGCGCGTTGAGCATAGACGCGAAACGGTCGATCGTGTGAGGCCCCCACCGGCGTTGCAGGTGGGTGAAAATACGGGGGTTGAGCTGCCAGTCCTCGTAGTCCAACTCCCGGCTTAGCGCGTCGGCCCATATGTTGGCCGCCGAGCGGATGTAGCGCGGCCGGATGTTGATGTCGTTGCTGTCGAGGAGGTACCATAGGCGCCGGAGTTCGGCCAATTCATGGCGGGCGAGCGCGAGGTGAGCTTGGTGAGGGCGGCGACCACCGCCGTGTTGTCCTCGTGTAGGAGGACTTGCCGGCCTCGGAGTTGAGGTAGAAAAGATTCCACCGCGTGTCGCACCGCTCGAAGATCCTTCCACGTGATGTGTTGTTGGCGGTCGGTAGCGCTCCAAAAGCCACGGGCTTGATAGTTGGAGTCCTCGTTTAGAACGGCACCCCAACCGTAGGCGCTCGAGTCGGCGTGGAGGTAGGCGGTCTCGATAGGCTTGTAGATGGACCGGCCGTTGTGTTGAGTGGGGACCGTGCGCCACCACTCGAGGTCTCGGCGTAATTGGTGGGTGAGGCGGACGCGTCCGCCCCACCCAACCCGTGTGGCTAACACGTCGTGGAGTTCGCGCAAAAAGAAGCGCGCGGGGGCGATTGCGAGGTAGAGGAACTGACAAAGTTGATGGGTGAAAACAGAATGATTACACACTCTACAAGACGCTGAAGGTATGTCACCTTCAGCAGTGTCTCATCCTTGTCTATCACAGGACACCGTCCGCGTCCCAATCATGACACGCGCCCACCACATGGTGAGCACACGCCTACCACTATTCTGAGCCCTTAGATCATATCTAACGCTCAGCAACCTGCCACTATCAGCACCCATATCTATTGCATTGCTGAAAGCCTTATCATCTAGATATGCTGAGTCACAGCTGTCCTATCACTGCAACACTCGTACTGGATATCAATATTGCTGAGTAGCAACTTGATTACCATATCAAACAATGCTGTTCAACACTCCCCCTTGCTACTCGTGCAAACCCATGATCGCAGTGCACAACTTCTTGTGCCTTTCACTCACCAAAGGTTTGGTGAGCGCATCGGCAAGCATGTCCTCTGTTGCACAATACTTGACCTCGATATCGCCGCTCTCCACCTTCTCCCGACAGAAGTGATACCTCACATCCATGTGCTTGCTCCGGCCAGTTGTCATGCTGTTCTTGCTGAGTGCAATGCAGCTCTGGTTGTCTTCATGGATAGTGACAGCGGAGCCGGAGTCCTTGTGAAGCTCGTGCATCAATTGCCTCAGAAACATCGCCTCTTGAGTAGCGCTGGTCAGCGCCATGTACTCTGCCTCCGCTGTGGATAGTGCCACAGTCTGCTGCCGCTGACTCTTCCAGCTCACTGCCGCACCATTCAGCATGAACACGTATCCTGTGCGGGAGCGCCGCCCACCCACATCGCTCGCATAATCTGAGTCCGACCAGCCTACCAACTCGGATGACCGCATGCTGCTTCCGTACACCAGTGATGCATCAGCGGTGCCTTTGAGGTACCGAAGCACTCGCTTGGCCTGCTCCCAATGCGCGTGGCAAGGATTGGCCATGTATCGGCTGAGATGACTGACAGCCATGGTGATGTCTGGTCGGGTGCTCACCGAGGCGTACAACAGGCTTCCAATCAGGCTCTGATAGGGCACCGACCTGGGAGGCAGCTGCGTGACGGATGTCTCGTCTCCGCACTTGCCCACAGCATCTACCGCCATGGGTGAGCTCACTGGCTTGCAGTCCATCATGTTGAAGCGCTCCAGCATGTCAAGCACGTACTGGCGTTGGCCAAGCCTGATGATGCCGGTGCCACGATCCCGCTCCACCGTCAAGCCGAGCAGCCACGAGACTGGACCAAGGTCTTGCACGTTGAACCTGCTGCCAAATGCAGCCTTGAACTCCGGTATGAATCGGCCCGCTGCTCCGGCAATGATGCTGTCGTCCACATACAGAGCCAGGATGTACAATTGGCCTCCTTTCTGATAGATGAAAATACAAGGATCCACTTTGGACTGGCAGAAGCCATACTCCTCTAGCCAGGCAGTGATAGTCTTGTTCCAGTTTCTGGGAGCTTGCTTTAGGCCGTAGAGGGCCTTTTTCAGCAGACACACAAGCTCTGTCCCTTTGCCGTCAGTACTCCGGAAGCCTTCAGGCTGTCGCATGTATATCTCCTCGTCGATGTTGGCCTCCAAGAATGCTGTCACTACATCCAGCTGCTCCACATCCCAATCATGGAAAGCAGCTAACGCTAGTACGACGCGAATAGAGATCACCCGCACAGTAGGAGCAAAGGTCTCGTGATAATCCACGCCATGCTCTTGAGTGAAACCACGCGCCACTAGTCTTGCCTTGTACCTTGCAATATTACCATCAGAGTCGCGCTTCAGCTTGAACACCCACTTGGAGTCCACTAGCTTTCTACCGGCAGGACGAGGAACCAACTTCCAGGTGTTGCGCGACACGAGTGAGTCATACTCAGTCTTGATGGCTGCTTCCCACTCCGTGGCTTGAGGACCTCGTAGCGCTTGTTTATACGACGTAGGCCGACCACGTCAAACACCACATTGCGGATGAGACACTGCTGAAGGTGACATACCTTCAGCGTCTTGTAGAGTGTGTAATCATTCTGTTTATCACAGGACACCGTCCGCGTCCCAATCATGACACGCGCCCACCACATGGTGAGCACACGCCTACCACTATTCTGAGCCCTTAGATCATATCTAACGCTCAGCAACCTGCCACTATCAGCACCCATATCTATTGCATTGCTGAAAGCCTTATCATCTAGATATGCTGAGTCACAGCTGTCCTATCACTGCAACACTCGTACTGGATATCAATATTGCTGAGTAGCAACTTGATTACCATATCAAACAATGCTGTTCAACAGGAACTGTGCTTTTCCGGGGGCGTTGGAAGCGGCTCGTCCGAGTAGGGAAGAGGCTTGTTGCGCGAGCTGGTGGAGTTTTGCGGGCGGGGCGCGAAACATGCCGTGTTGGAGGTCCACCGTTAATCCCAAATGGTCGCCCACTTGAGTCGGTGTCCAAACGCCTTTCTTGGGGTTGCGTTCGAGGCCGAGGGTGTCGAGGAGGGCTTGGACGCGCTGTCGCAGTAGGAGGGCGTCCGCGTAGGAGTCGGCGAGGAAAAGGAAGTCGTCCATATAGGGGAGCAATCGAATCCCGCGCCATCGCGCGTTTCGAAGGAAGCGCTTGGTAGGGCGGCGACTGTGGGAGGAAGTAGCCGCTGGCACCGGTTGCGGGGGGCGGCGTAGGTGGTTCGTGAACACCTGTGTTAGCTTGCAAAAGTAGTAAGCCGAACCCGACCAGCCCATGGGAAGGCATGCTAGGCGCCATAGAGTGCCGCGGTAGTTGACCGTGAAGAAGTCTCGGTCTTCCTCCCGGATGCCAAGGGTGTAGTACCCGTCGGCAAGGTCGAGGGAGACGAAGTAGTCGCCCGGACGTGAGAGGTGACGTAGGTGCTTGAGCGTCTCGCACGTCATGGTGAAGGTTGAGCAATAACGGTTGAGTTCTCGAAGGTCGATAATCAAACGCCATTGGTTGTGCCCGGGTTTTGGAACTAAGAACATCCGGGAAACGTAGCGAGGGTTGTCGGCCCGCTCCCAAGCACCGCAAGCCTCGAAGCGGGGGAGCTCCGAGTTTAGGAACTCGAGTTGGGCCGGCGTCGCGTCGAGCATAGAGATGCCGTGGTTGAAGGGCTTGGGGCGTAGGCCTTGCTTGAATTTGACGCGGACGCCATGGCGGATCCAGTTTAGGACTTGGCCGCTCGCGCCGATGCGCTCCCACTCCCGCCATCTTCGACGCACGCGGTGGCGCATGTAGGAAGATGTCGGGGAGCAGGAATCGGCGCGGCGGGCCACACCGTCATTTCTTGGTCGAGGGTTTAGCCGGGTCGGTCGGCTTGGGTGGCGGGGTAGCGCGGGCCGCTGCTGCTGCTGCTGCTGCGGCTTTGCGTTTGTCGGCGGCGGCTTTGCGGGCTCGCGCGTCGGGGCCGGTCGGCTTGTCCGGTGTGACTTTCGCGAAGGCAGCTCCGGCGGCGGCCTTGCTGGCGGCGTGTAGGCTGACTTCCAGCGTGCGGTCGACGAACGCTTGGCGAAGCGCATCCAATGTGCCGGAGACCGCGGTAGGGCGCGGTCGGCAGAAGCGCTCGTGGGCCAGTTCGGCAAAGACGCGGTCCGCATCTGTGCTCGTTTGTCCGCCCTTGGTGAGGCGGAGGAAGCCCAATCTAGTACGGGCGGCCTCCTCCGTCGCCATGTGGGTGCGATGACCCGCTCGGATGAGGGCAATCGCTGCCGCCTGCTCTGTCGGTAAAGGTGTGCCGTGCGACAGCGTGTCCAGAGCCTCGCCAATTGCCGCGTTGGCGCAGCTGTCGAAGAAGGCATAGCACCCGATGTGTAGGTACTCGTCGTAGGCTGCCTGGGTGCGTTTGTCGCTTAGAGCGCGGGCGGTGTCGTCCGTGAGTGTCCAGAGACGTGGCTCGTCGACGTCGCGAGGGGGACGTTCGAGGCCGGCTGGGATGACTTCGCCGTAGTAGGTGAAGTCGACGAAATCGGCCGCGGGGGGGTCGGGTTCGTCGTCGAGCAGGTCGATAGGTGGCTCGGGGGCCTCCTTACCACCCTCCGTCGCTGTGGTCGCGTCGGTGGGAATGGACTGCTGTTGATCAGTAGTAGCAGGTGTGGCTGTCGTCTGCCGAAGCTGAGCGAGTAAGGCAGCGTTAGCCGCCAAAAACTGCTCAGTAATGAACTGCGTAGCTGAACGAGGGGAAGTGTCGCGTGACGCTCGAGTGCGCATGGGACGAAAAGGTAAAACTGACACCCTGCTCGACTACTAGAGTCGAGACTGCATTCGCGCGAAGCCTAGATTGGCTGAGCGCGAAAGCAGAGAGTGCCTAGGCTCGTGGCTAGCTACGGCTTATAAGGCACGGGCTAGCTAGAGCTGACCGTTGGGGAAGTCGTTGGTCGTTGGCTGCGTCTAACTGCTCGGGCAAGGTGGTTGCCCTGCAGGTGAGACGCGCCGATATTAACGGTAACAGTAACCGCTAGAGTCACTGTCCCGTACACATGATATTGGATATGCAAACCTCTAGATTCAAATCAATCTGACCATAATAAAATATCCGTTGAACCTGACGTAGATCAATATTGTAATCAGGGATAATAGTTTTATCACATTCCTGTACGATCGTACGATCCAGGTTGTCGGCCTCGACAATGAAGCAACATCGTCACGCGCGGTGATGCCGATGAAGTGGCGACGTGTTATGTGACACACTGCGCTCCTACCCTATGCCCTTACCCACTACAACCCTTACAAAACAGCACACAGGAAACTTAACCCCGACTGCTGCTGCCCGCTGCGCACCCGACGTCCGGACCTCCCTTGGGCGTCGTCATCCGATGACAACATACCCGCCGACCCAAAATTAAATCGTCTGAACAGCACTCGAACACCTCCTCGCGCCGGCGAACCAACCGCCACTCTTCCCCTATCAACCCGTCGCGTACTCGTAGCACTGACAGCGAAGCAACCAATTAGAGGCTCCGCGGTAGCACGGTGGGAACACGTTGAGCGTTGGCTGGACGCTGTTTCGCATCAGAGGAAAAGGGCACGTGCGCGATGCAGGTCCCGGCCGGGCTGGGCCTCCCCGCGGACGGCGATGCGCGCCTCCACGCCTGCGCTGTCGGAACACTGGGCGTAGCGCTCTTGACCTCCGTAGCGGAGCCGGACGTCAGCGGCGCATTCGCGGTGCTGGCTCTCGTCGGTGTCGCCGTCTCTAGCGCGGACTTGATGAAGCTGGTAAGAGCCGTTCTTACGTGCACAGTCCCAAAGACACACCGCTGTCGTTTTAAAAATATGTGTGGCACAGTGGTGCTCACTCGGCAGCATCCCCTCCTCAAATTGCTAATCTGTGAAAGCCAACCACTCCCCTCACCCTTCCTGATCTAGTCAGGGCCCTGTGGGTGTGGCGAAGGATGTTGCGCTGTTGTGGGGTGAGGGGGAGTGTGTGGGGTGGTATGAGTCCCATGGGAGCTGTTTGATGCGCGGTGAGGCGTTGAGATGTCCCTGCGTTCCCAATGCAATGCTCGAGGTAGCACTGTGAATCCCTAACTTACCCTGGTCTGTGTCACATAGTACGTGCTGTTCACGCCCGCGTCCATCGTGATGGACATCATCCGCCTCGCGGTTGCGCCGCACAAAGTGAACGGCTTCATCGTCTTCCTCGACGTCATCGAGATGCTGCTAAAGGCAAATCCCCTTGATACAGCTCACTTGCTAGCTCCCTCATGAAGCCGCCCATTCCTGACCCCACCCTCATTCTCTGTGTCCATGCAGCTTGGGGGCACCTACTATGGGTACGGCCATTGGAAGGCGCTGTCGGGACTGTCCGCGATGGGTGCGCCCTCCACCGCCTCATGTTATCATCCCTCATATCATCTCCCCTCTACCCCCCCACCACAACGCATCAGGCAGCCATGCGCCTGTCTAACCCCCTCTCCCACTGCGATGCTGACCCTGCTTGGGATGCCCGCAGGCTCTCCCAACCAGCCCTTCTCCTCGGAGTACTCCGGCCAGGGGCAGCAGCCGTACTCCCCGCCGCAGGGGGGTGGCGGGGGCGGGGGTGGGATCGATTTCGAACAGCCAGATCAGCCTGTGGTGTAGGCAGACGCGCAGCGCAATCTTCTGCCCTTCCTCACACCCTATCGCCCACGCACTGCGGGCGCGGCGAAGTTGACATGTGTATGTTGAATCGCAGCAGGGCCCTTCTTAGCTTTACCCCAGGCGTGTGGTCGGGAAGGGACTCTGAACAGTTGAATACCCCAGTTTTGTTAGTAGCCGTGTGCGTTGAATAGGCACGCACTCAGGAGCTGGTCACGCTACCGCGCACATATGTTTCACTTTTCTCACGGCATCAAGCAACAGCAGTGCCTTTACCCGCCATTCAAAATGAGAGCGCGTCCACTGACTGACAGCCAGACACCTTGGAAAGCAACTGTCCTGTGAGCGGGAACGACGGAAAGAAGGGGAATGGTGGGGTATATAATGTAATTGACACATGATATGCGCTGTGTAATGCCGTCTTCAGTTGTTTCCAGGAAAGACACTGAAGGCTCAAACTGTTATTGGAATCTCCTGTCTCAGGCCTCCCTCTCTCTCACCCGCCACGCCGTATAGGATCTGTTGCCCGGCGATATTAGAGCTCCCCCGCTTCAGTCCAGCTGATGTGAGAAGGTCATGCTCTGCCGAAATACGCAGTTGCTAGAGAGCGGATTTTCACTTATGCCCCTTTCACTCCCGCGGCACAGCTTCCGGGTGTTCTCTCGGCTGCGCACTCTGCGTGTGTTTGTTTGGTGTTGTGAGCTTATTGTCACATTTCTTGACATCATGCGTTCCCGGTGATTGCGGGTGAGCATTGTCGGAAGCCTGGCCGCCATGGGTTGGGGACGTAAGTAGTCTACTAATGACACCGTCTCCGAATGCCCTTTGGCTATCAGCTCGGGCGTGCATGCGGCGATTATTCACCTTCGAATGACGAAGAGGAGGAGTACGGCAAGCCACGGGACGATATACCCCCACCACGACACCATGCTCCATATCAGAGTTTGTAATGGAGAGTGTAAGGGCGTTCATGTGCGGCTCGTGACGATTTGGATGATTTCGACTTGGGTGCCAAGCCACAGCAACCGCTCCCGAAAAAATGGGCTTACCGAGCGCTTGGAAAGTTATTGCATATTTGCATGAGACGTGTATGTTAAGCCCGAAGAAATCCGCACATGGCTTGACATTTGTGTTTGATGGTATCGGGGGTCATATCATCGGTCGTATGGAGGAGGGACTGGGCAATGGGGAGGGGGCCTCGATAAGTACCATGGATGTGTGTGTAGATGGAGGTGTGTAGGCCTCGAATGTTGAGGCTGATAAGGTCAAGGGATTGGGTGGTGTGATGGGGGGGTGGGTTGTGGGGAGTGTGCGGGGAGTGTGATGGGAAAGGCGGGAGGGGGTGCGTGGGTGGCGGTGAGGGGTTGTGGGGTGGGAGGGTGTGGGGGGGGGCGGGTCAGGGGGGTGTGAGGGGAGAGGCGGGTTGAGGTGAGCGGGGGGCGGGAGGGGGGTGGAGGGCTGACAAAAGTTGGGAGCGGCCGATGGGGAGAGGGAAGGAGCGGGACGTGTGGTGCTAGATGAGGAAGTGAAGTGTGTAGACGGTGCTGCGGGGGTCGAAAGGAGGGGGGACGTACGGTTGGTCGGGAGGTGCTATGAGTGTGAAGTATGAGTGGAGGAGTACGTGGGTGCCGCACGACGACGCGTGGCGTGTGTCAAGTTGTCGGGGGGGGTTGAGGGTACGTAGGGTGGGGGTGGGTGGCTTAGAGTCGGGGTTCTAGGAGGTGAGTAGGGAGAGGGAGTGGGTGAGAAGGTCAAGAGGGGGAGAGTGGTGGAGGGAGTCAATCCAAGTAGCACAGGTGTGGGTGATGTGGAGGAGACCAAAATCGGAGTTTTGCGAGGTGATAATTAAAAGGGGGTGTTCAGGTGTGCCGTGTAGTGGGGGTGTGCCTCTGTTAGTCTGTTTGAGAAGTTAGTCAATTGGCTGGGGTAGACGCCGTGGTTGTGGAAATTGTCAACTTCACTATTGGTTATGATCGTGTAGGAGGCAGAGCGATTGGAGTGTAGTTTATAGAGGGAGGCTCCTAAGGAGTAGATGTTGGTTAGTTCTTGGTAGCGACCCCATTGGAAGGAGAGCACCGCAGTTATGTCGAGGTGACCTTGTGTGGTGGGGAGGCCATATTCGAGATTTGAGTCGAAGAGGTAGTTATGAACTGTGATGGGGCAGGTACGAGGGTTGAAATGAGGCGGAACTGTGGCCGGATGGGTTGTAGTTACAACGTGTTATCGGATATCTGGCGGGGAGGTGAGGGGGGTTGTGGGTTTTAGCCTCCGGGCCGGGGGGACTATTTGTATGGTTTTAGGGACGGTGGTCGGCCTTGTCGGCCGTGGCAGTCTCGGAGGCCGCTTTAGAGGGGTCGGAGGGTCCATGTTTCTTGGAAACGGGGGGGTATTCTTCGTCGAGTCCGTCCATCCATTCCTCGAGTTCTCTATCTGAGGTGGCCTTAGAGGTGGAAGAGAGGGGTGTGGGGGAGGGGTTGACGGACCGGACGTATGAGGGACTGGGGGCTGGGGATGGGTTGGGTGGATGGTAGGGGTTGAGGGAGTTTGAGGGGGTTTGTTTGGCGGTGCGTTGAGATTGTCGGGAAGGTGGGGAGGGAAGGTTCTTTTTGGTGTGTTGGCAAGTGGGTTTGGTGACGCCAACAGGGCGGGCGGGTTTGAGGGAGGGGTCGGTGGGAGGTCGGGAGTTGGGAGTGATGTCCATGGGGTCATCCAGGTGAAGGGTGGAGACGGCGGGGTTTGGGTGGGGGGGGGGGGGGGGGGCTTGGGGTTGATGGAGGCGGTGTGGGCGTAGGGGGGAGATGGTCTAGGGCGGGGGAAGTTCTCTTGCGGGGGGGTTCGGAGTCAACGCGCGTGAGGGGTGTGGAGGAGGAGTCCATGGGGCCGGCTGAGTCTTCAGTGCTGGTGGGGATTGGAGTGGGGTGGGTGGTGGTGGTGCGAGGTTCGGAAGAGGAGGTGGAGGGGTTGGTGGTAGTGGTATGGGTGGCGGTTGGTTCCGGGGAGGTGTAGCGGCGTTTTCGAGAGGGTTTGTGGGTGTGAGATAGGGTTGGGGTAGGGTAACAGTGGGCGGAGGAGAGTTGGATATAATGGAGGGAATCGAGATCGAATGGGGTGTCGGTGTCGGCATCCATCACCGAGTTGTCGGAGGTCTCGAGCTTCCACTCCGTGTAGGTGTCGTCGATGTCCAGGAGGTGGTAAGTCTAAGGTGGGGGGGGGGGGGGGGGGGGGTGCGGCAGAGAGTTTTCTGCTTTTAGATGTTGAGTTGTGGGGGGAAGGTGTGGTGGTGAAGATAGGGTCCGATAGTCGGGCCTTACCAAAGGTGGAGTAGTGGTGGGGGTTGATGTTGAGTGGGCAGGTGGCGTGGGTATGTAAACCGCGGTGAAGGAAGGCGTGTTTGAGCGGGATGGTGGCTGTGCCGTTGGTAGAGATGACTATGCGGTACATTTTTATGGTGAGTGAAATTTGTATACTAGTGGCGATGATGGGGGAGGGGGAAGGGTGGGAGCGGAAGTAGGAGCCGTCGAGGAATTTAAGAGGGAGATGTGGTGTGTGAGGTCAAGGGCGGGAGGTAGGAAGGGGTGTGAGATGGAGAGGAGGTGCGTGTATTCACGTTCGGTTTGGTGGAGAAGTGTGGAGAGCCAGTGGGAGGGGGGTATGACGCCGTCAACGTCGATACATGGGAGGGAGAGTGATCGTTGAGACTCGATGAGGACGGTGGTGAGGCAGGTGGCCGCTCCTGAGGTGCATGGGACGTGGCGAATGACGTGGTGAGTGACGTGGTGGGGGGGTTGTGATGGTGATGGTATGAATTTGGTGGGTAGGGGTATTGTTGTGTGAAATGTATGTCGCGGTGGAATCTGCAACTTTATAGGGCATGATTGTGAAGCATGACGCGTGTAGACGGTCCGTAACACAAGGGGGGGTTTTACGTAGGTGTACGCAGTTGTCGCGTGTACAAAAAAAGCGCGTTTCCGGCATTTCAGGAACGCCGTGGGTGGAATCTGCAAGTTTATAGGGCATGATTGTGAAATTATAGGGTTATTGGGTAGCTAGAGTATATTTACCCATAAGGAAGAAAGGTCACCCTCGATCGGGACGGGCTCGGCATCATGTTGGAGGGCGTCCGCGAACTGGAAGAGGAACATTGTGGGTTCCGGGAGATCCTCGACTTGGGTGGCCTGGGTCGGCGGGTGGCCACTCCCGGCGGAGGTGATCTCATTTGCGAGGTGGTATGTGAGGAAATTTGTACAAGGACGGTCGATTCAGGGCCATAGAGATGGATGAAGAGGGGGGAGCTGAGTTTGACCTAAAAGTTCGGGGACCGTTACCGCTCGAAGGAACTAAATTTTCTGTTGTTTCAGTTTTGCTAGAAGGTGGGGGATAGCGGCTGCGCGAGGTGGCGCGGGACCGTCCGAACATAGCTCACGCTATTGTGAAGCGAGTTGATTTAACATACCCACCGTTGTGCAAGAGGTGGAAATGTCTAGGCGTACTTCCTGGTAGCCCGATGCGAGGTCCAGGGGAGGGGGGTGTGATCGTGGTGTGGGGCCATAGACGGGTATTTCGTTCGAGCGGTGGATGCAGTCCGTTGCGCATGGAGTGCGATTTCCCGGCCGATTATATTTCTCGAGCGAGCTGCGAGGTCGTCGCTGTTGTTAAGGCTCTCGAGGAGCCAACGAGGAACGATGGAGCATACGGAAAGTATCGAGTCCGACGATTTCATCGATTCGGGGAGGAAAGCTTAATGTAGCCAGAAACTGACAAGATCATTGGGGGTGGTGGAGTACTAGCATGTGAGGAGGTAAGAGTCGAAAGTGCGGGCCGAGAGGCCAGCGGCCCGTCCGATGTCAGTGGTTGACCGGGGAGCAACGAGGACCATGGGTGCCTGTAGACCTCGACCATGGGAAGATTCCAACGCCGTGCCCAGGTCGTTGAGTGCCGTGGGGAGTTGGGGCGCCGTGATGAAGGGAGCGAGCGGGTGTCCCGCGAGACGGCTCCGGGGGTTGTATTGTTCGGCGTGGAATGCGGGCGCGGACCGATCCCTCAAAAGAACCTGCTTGTACGATTCGGGGAGGTTAGACTCCGTGGACATATTGTTCGAGGTGGTACGATCGACAATTGGGGTGAGTGGAGGGTTATAGTCGTCAGAGTAGAAAGTGGGTTTGTAGTGGGTTGCGTGTGTCGGCGGCACTCGACCATGTTCGATGGGACATGGGTTTTTTTTTTGCAGGCGGCGGACATGAACGTCCAAACGCTCGGTATGACGCGGTGTGGCGCGCCGTATCCGTGGTGGGCGCTTTTTGTAAGCGATGTTGAATTGAGTGGTTTCGCAGTACTGTGTGTGGTACGCGTTGTGTTTTTGAAGCGGGTGGCCCTATTGAACCATGCAAACACATTTAGTGTGGAAGATAACGTACGCAAACGTAGTTACAGTCACAGTCCCGCAAACGGAACAGTTAAGGCGACAACCAGCCTATAGGCGTGGTGTCGGGACAACAAAAGTAGTGATGGAGCTGTAGCCTAGCGACAGCTCTGTGCCGAGTCAAACAATTTATCGGTATGTCCGATCTAGACATGTACTAATCATATCTAGAATAGCTTACAGTAGCTATCTGCAACTAATACGTATACGGTATTACTTACAACACTCCCCCTGCAGGTAGCTACGGGATGAAGCGTTGCATTGGGTCTTGTCCTCCAATGATCGCACTTCGGTGTCTTGCCAGTGCAGGTCTTGGGAGGAATTTGGTGAGCATGTTAGCGTCGGCAAAGCCTGTGAGGTGGAGGCTGTGCTTCAGGCCCCCCCTCAACGTCAGGCGCATGTGGATGGTGCCATGAAGGGAGCGGAGGGCCTTTTGCAGAGCGCGCCAATGTGCCTCCGTGGGTGAGGCATGGGCGGAGCCAGGGATGCGCAAGACCGTGGAGACAGCGGGGCGCGGGCAGACGGGGGCGTAGTGTGGGCTGCCCAAGAGACTGGGGTGGACGTCTGGGTCAAAGTCGGGGGTTGCGTGTGTCGGTCGCCCGATGACTATGGGGTCAACGGTGGGGCGACGACGGCCACCGGGGGTGTGGTCGCCACGCGGGGCTGGGGGAGAATGATGTCCATGGAAGGGAAGAAGAGGTGGGACACCGGGAAAGGGAGAGCGGCCGGCCATGGGAGGCGGCGGGGCGAACGAATGCGGGTGCTCACGGGAGGGGGGGACGCCGTGAGAAGGCGTCTCCGGGATGAGAGGTATGGGGTGGTGAGGGGCATATCCAACGGGGGGGTAGGGGGGGGGGTGGTGGGAGTTGTTCAACTGCGATGTCGTGTAAGGCAGAATCAGCGGGGGGGTATTGGGGGGGTGGTTGCAAGTGTTCACCTACGAGTTCGGGACGCGAGAGCTCGCGGTGCGCATCGGGACGGCGCTGTGCGACGTCGGTGTCGCCAACAGGGGCTGCAGCGGTAGCGGCAGACAAGGCTGACTGCGTGTCATGTGGGGCATAGACATGCTGGGGATGCACGAGCAGGGGAAGGGTGTGCACGTGGTGGCTGTCCCGAAAGTGTCCGAGTTGAGCATCGTGGCGGCGCTGAGCGACAGGGGGGTGCGATATAGCAGCCGCAGCAGGAAGAGCAGCAATGGCGGCCGACCGCGAGTCAAGATACGCTTCAAGGCGCGTCAGTTGCACACGGAGGAGCTCGAGGACACCCTGGGTAGTATCGACAGTGCTCTGCAGGTGGAGGGTGTGGCCGTCGTGGCTGTCCCGGACGGGTTCGATGTGAGCAGCGTGGCGGCGCTGAGCTACAGGGGGGTGCGGATTAGCACCCGCAGGAGCAACAACACCCTCGGCCGACTGCGAGTCGAGATGAGCTGTTAAGTGCGCCACTTGCGCAGCGAGCAGTGCGTGAGTGTCCGGGGGGTGATCGACAGTGCTCTGCTGAGAGCCTGGGTCAGGGGAACCAACAGGTGAAACAGGCGGGTTTTTCTGCGCCATTTCGACAGAGGGCGAAAAAGAAAGAGCTGGATAGAAAATAGGCAGCGGTAAAAACCGCTAGCCGGACTCGTGCCTAACAGCGGTATGCAAAGAGACGGCCTGATGCCCGCCGACCCCTCGGCCTGTAGCCCCGGGGTGTCTCAGAGCACCTTCTCTGTATCCTCCACCCAGTGTGGGGCACAAGTCGAGGCCAAGGCCATGACAGGTGGAGCGCTGCGCTGGTGGCTGATTCGCTAGAATAATTAAAAAAAAGAAAAAGGTAAGCTACGGCCGGCGTGCAACCTGTGGATGCGTATTCACCCGATGGTGCACCCCCCCGTTCTCCAACTTGGACCTGTGTGCACCCTGTCCACACACGACGAGTGCGTCGGTGTGGGTGGCTGGCTATCTCCGTCGGGTGGCTGACTTAAGAGGGGTGGTGGCGGGTTTTAAAATCGCAGTTTATACTGGCGATACCGCCGACTACAGGTTGAAAGTACTAGGAGTCTAAAGAAACTTGCCTTCTGCGGGAGAGCTGTCGATCGCAGCTCGCCGAACAAGGTTGTCGCGCGTGAGTGACGTGAGGCGGGGGCCCATAACCTATTGAACCATGCAAACACAGTTAGTGTGGAAGATAACGTACGCAAACGTAGTTACAGTCACAGTCCCGCAAACGGAACAGTTAAGGCGACAACCAGCCTATAGGCGTGGTGTCGGGACAACAGAAGTAGTGATGGAGCTGTAGCCTAGCGACAGCTCTGTGCCGAGTCAAACAGTTTATCGGTATGTCCGATCTAGACATGTACTAATCATATCTAGAATAGCTTACATTAGCTATCTGCAACTAATACGTATACGGTATTACTTACAACAGGCCCGGAAGCTATCGGCGAGACAATATTCACATTTTGGAAAGCTGCGCCGCGTTGTGTCTACGAATCCATATACCGGGGTGAGCTAGGCTCGGTTGGGCAGAGGTGGACGGTGCCGGTTGTTCGACGGGCCTTGTGACCACCAGTCTTTCGCTCATGGGGAGGCCAAGCCCGGAGCGAAGACGGTCGGCATTGCTCATTCGAGCTACCAACCCATCCTTGGTTTTTGGTTCAGTAGTACTTTAGTTGTACTATGGATCTTTTTACGGTGTTGAGTGACGGTAGGATATTTTTTCGGGTTTGGATGTGTAGGCGGGGAAGTTGTTGTCATTGTGACGAGATTCAAAATGATAAGGATAGCGCCTTTAAGTGTGTACCGTCTGCATTGGCTACAAATCCACTAACCGGGGTGAGCTAGGCTCGGTTGAGAAGAGGTGGACGGTGCATGTTCTTCAACGGGCCATGTGTCCACCAATTTGTCTGTGATCGGGAGGCCAAGCTATAAGCGAAGACGGTCAGCGTTGCTCATTCGAGCTACCGACCTATCCATCTTTTGTGAGAAAAGGACTAAAACCTTGTATAAAAGGGACTAAAACGTTGCTCGGATTTAGTCCCGTTATTTTGGGTCTAAATCCGAGCAAATTTGGGACTTATTCCTTGCACGCGCTACACCTGTACGTCCTCGTACACCTGTACTACCTTAACTACTATTTAACAAAATCCCGGAAAACCGTTACAAAGATCGTTGCAACCGTAAAAATATCGTCGAAACTCTAAGACCGTAAGTTCACCGGACGATACTCGACGCTTCCCTTCAGGGACCCACTACGGTATATAGATGCTCTCGTGACCCACAATCGCGACAACACGTTGTAGCTGGACCACCATTGGAAAGAACTGACTGAAGGCGGGTGCTCGACGGGTGGAGATTAACAGGTAGCGTACCCCCCAAGTGGAGACTAACCTTTTACCGACACTCTCCGCCCCGGGCTAAGTGCTCGACGGGTGGAGATTAACAGGTAGCGTACCCCCGAAGTGGAGATTAACCTTTTACCGACACTCTACGCCCCGGGCTAAGTGCTCGACGGGTGGAGATTAACAGGTAGCGTACCCCCGAAGTGGAGATTAACCTTTTACCGACACTCTACGCCCCGGGCTAAGTGCTCGACGGGTGGAGATTAACAGGTAGCGTACCCCCGAAGTGGAGATTAACCTTTTACCGACACTCTACGCCCCGGGCTAAGTGCTCGACGGGTGGAGATTAACAGGTAGCGTACCCCCCAAGTGGAGATTAACCTTTTAGAGACACTCACCGTCTCGGGCTTAGTGCTCGACGGGTGGAGATTAAGCGGTAGCGTACCTCCCAAGTGGAGATTAACCCCTTACCGACACTCACCGTGCCGGGCTAAGTCCTCGACGGGTGGAGATTAAGCGGTAGCGTACCCCCGAAGTGGAGATTAACCCCTTACCGACACTCACCGTGCCGGGCTTAGTGCTCGACGGGTGGAGATTAAGCGGTAGCGTACCCCCGAAGTGGAGAATAACCTTTTACCGACACTCACCGCCCCGGGCTAAGTGCTCGGCGGGTGGAGATTAACAGGTAGCGTACCTCCCAAGTGGAGATTAACCCCTTACCGACACTCACCGTGCCGGGCTAAGTGCTCGGCGGGTGGAGATTAAGTGGTAGCGTACCCCCGAAGTGGAGATTAACCCCCTACCCACACTCACCGTGCCGGGCTTAGTGCTCGACGGGTGGAGATTAACAGGTAGCGTACCCCCGAAGTGGAGATTAACCTTTTACCGACACTCTCCGCCCCGGGCTAAGTGCTCGGCGGGTGGAGATTAACCGGTAGCGTACCTCCCAAGTGGAGATTAACCTTTTACCGACACTCACCGTGCCGGGCTCAGTGCTCGACGGGTGGAGATTAACAGGTAGCGTACCCCCCAAGTGGAGATTAACCCCTTACCCACACTCTCCGTGCCGGGCTTAGTGCTCGACGGGTAGAGATTAAGCGGTTTCGTACCCCTGAAGTGGAGATTAACCTTTTACCGACACTCTCCGTGCCGGACTTGGTGCTCGACGGGTGGAGATTAAGCGGTAGCGTACCCCCGAAGTGGAGATTAACCCCTTACCGACACTCTCATCCGCCCCGGGCTTAGTGCTCGACGGGTGGAGATTAAGCGGTAGCGTACCCCTGAAGTGGAGACTAACCTTTTAGCGACACTCACCGTCCCGGGCTTGGTGCTCGACGGGTGGAGATTAAGCGGTAGCGTACCCCCCAAGTGGAGATTAACCCCTTACCGACACTCTCCGTCTCGGGCTTAGTGCTCGACGGGTGGAGATTAAGCGGTAGCGTACCTCCGAAGTGGAGATTAACCCTTTTGCGACACTCACCGGCCCGGGCTTAGTGCTCGACGGGTGGAGATTAACCGGTAGCGTACCCCCCAAGTGGAGATTAACCCCTTACCGACACTCACCGTGCCGGGCTTAGTGCTCGACGGGTGGAGATTAACAGGTAGCGTACCTCCCAAGTGGAGACTAACCTTTTACCGACACTCTCCGCCCCGGGCTAAGTGCTCGACGGGTGGAGATTAACAGGTAGCGTACCCCCGAAGTGGAGATTAACCTTTTACCGACACTCTACGCCCCGGGCTAAGTGCTCGACGGGTGGAGATTAACAGGTAGCGTACCCCCGAAGTGGAGATTAACCTTTTACCGACACTCTACGCCCCGGGCTAAGTGCTCGACGGGTGGAGATTAACAGGTAGCGTACCCCCGAAGTGGAGATTAACCCCTTACCGACACTCACCGTGCCGGGCTTAGTGCTCGACGGGTGGAGATTAAGCGGTAGCGTACCCCCCAAGTGGAGATTAACCTTTTACCGACACTCACCGTGCCGGGCTAAGTGCTCGGCGGGTGGAGATAAAGCGGTAGCGTACCCCCAAAGTGGAGATTAACCTTTTACCGACACTCTCCGTGCCGGGCTTAGTGCTCGACGGGTGGAGATTAACAGGTAGCGTACCCCCGAAGTGGAGATTAACCTTTTACCGACACTCACCGCCCCGGGCTAAGTGCTCGACGGGTGGAGATTAACCGGTAGCGTACCTCCCAAGTGGAGATTAACCCCCTCCCGACACTCACCGTGCCGGGCCAAGTGCTCGACGGGTGGAGATTAACAGGTAGCGTACCTCCCAAGTGGAGATTAACCTTTTACCGACACTCACCGTGCCGGGCTAAGTGCTCGACGGGTGGAGATTAAGTGGTAGCGTACCCCCGAAGTGGAGATTAACCCCTTACCGACACTCACCGTGCCGGGCTTAGTGCTCGACGGGTGGAGATTAAGCGGTAGCGTACCTCCCAAGTGGAGATTAACCCGTTAGCGGTAAACTCCACCCGATACCTAACGGTGTCTAGCGGTCGAGTTTCACTCCACAGCACACCAGCGGATTCTAGTACTGCACTTCAACAAGTCATTATTTTTACTATCGCTATACGGACAATCGCGCAGGCCGCACAATTAACAAACTTTCGAGTCGACCCCGCCCACTCCTCCACCCGCTTTATGCTCGATGAGGGAACCGTTGCTCGTCCTGTGGTTCGCTTATGAAAAGAAATTAGATAACACATAGGTCGGCCGAATAGTTTGACCAGAGGTGGCTGGACGAGGATGTCCCCCTACGTCCTGCCAACCGGATGTTGCCGTTTCCGGCGAAACTACTGACTCAACCACGGAAAGTCGCACCTGCTCAACACGTCTGGGCTTGAGGTTCGCCCGCTACAATTTCTAAAAACTGTGTACAGGGACACATTATTGCTATGTACTGATTCGTGTCGCGCCAATTTTTGGACAAGGTGAGTGTGGGTTATGATGTTTGATTTCGACAGCGCCATTCGTGTGCACTCCGTTTATGAAACTGTATTACATGTATCTGCCGAGGTGCAGAATCGGTTGTTTTGAAAGTAGAACACGCCCTACTACTTTCAGTCCCTGTGCGTGCGTTATGGTGTCTATCTTCGACAGCAGTCGTTGTCTCATTGTGTGTGGGGGGGGGGGAGGACGGGCGATGGTGTGTGTGTGTGTGTGTGTGTGTACGTGTGGTGATGCGTTTGTGTCATGTTATGCGAGTGTTGATGTGTGTGTATGTACGTGTGTGTGTGTGTGTGAGAGAGAGAGAGAGAGAGAGAGAGAGAGAGAGAGAGAGAGAGAAAGAGACAGTGTGTCTGTGTGTTAATGCGAGTGTATGTTGCGCTGTTGCGTGCTGCTTTCTTGTACGAGCTCGCGCGTGTGTATGTGTGACTGATTGCTTGTTTCGTTGTGTGTGTGTGTGTGTGTGTGTGTGTGTGTGTGTGCGTGCCTGCGCGTGTGAGTACGTGAGAGGGGGGGGGCGTCAGTTTGTGCCTATAACTGTTTGCTGATGGGTGTGAGGGCGGGAGAGTGTTTGTCTGTGTGCTTACGTACATTCGTGAGTCAATCAGTCTGTCAACGCGCGCGGGTGTGTGCCTACTGAATCAGTGATGCATGTCTTTTCCGGTTTGTGTATATGTGTGTGTGTGTGTGTTGATGTGTGTGTATCATGTTATGCGCGTGTTGATGTGTGTGTGTGTGTGTGTGTGAGATAGAGAGTTAGTGCGTGAATGTGTGTCTGGGTTTGTATGCTAAGCTGATGCGTGCTGCTTTTTGAGAGCGCGCGTAAATATGTGTGATTGTTTGTTTGTTTCGTTGTGTGTGTGCGCGAGTGTGTGAGTTTGAAAGAGAAGGAGAGAGAGAGAGAGAGAGAGACAGCGAGGGCGTGTGTTTCTGCCTACAAGCATGCATGTGTTTGCTGATGGGTGCGCGTGTGTGTATGTGAAGAGAGTGTGTGTGTGTGTGTGTGTGTGTGTGTGTGTGTGTGTGTGTTTGTGTACGTGTTTGTGTATTTGTGTTGGTGCTTGTTTGTGTGTGTGTGTGTGTGCTTGTGTGTGTGTGCGCACGTGTGTTTGCTTGTGTGTGTTTTTGTATTTGTGTGTGTGCGTGTTTGTGCGTTTGTGTGTGTGTGTGTGTGTGTGTGTTCATGTGTGTGTTCATGTTAATACGTGAGTCAATCAGTCTGTTAGAGTGCGCGGGTGTGTGCCTACTGAATCAGTGATGCATGTTTTTGCTGTGTGTGTATGTGTGTGTGCGTGTGTGTGTGTGTGTGTGTGTTCATGTATGCTGATGCGTCTATATCCTGATATGAGCGTGTTGATGTGTGTGTATGTGTGTGAGAGAGAGAGAGCGCATCTGTGTGCTTATGCGTGTGTTTGTAGCGCTGATGCGTGCTGCTTTTTTTAGAGCGTGCGAGCATATGTGTGATTGTTTGTTTGTTTCGTTGTGTGTGTGCGCGAGTGTGTGAGTGTGAAAGAGAAGGACAGAGAGAGAGACACAGCGAGGGCGTGTGTTTGTGCCTACAGGCGTGCATATGTTTGCTGATGGGTGTGTGTGCGCGTTTGTGTATGTGGAGAGGGTGTGTGTGTATGTGTGTGTCTGTGCGTGTGTATTTACGTTAATACGTGAGTCAATCAGTCTGTTAGAGTGCGCGGGTGTGTGCCTACTGAATCAGTTATGCATGGTTTTGCTGTGTGTGTGTGTGTGTGTGTGTGTGTGTGTGTGTGTGTGTGTGTGTTTATTCATTTGTGCTGTCGAATATCTCCATACAAAAACTTCCACAGCGATAGTGTGCGTGCAGAGTTCGACTCCCCGCTTCCGTCCAAGATCTCCCTCCGTTGGCCGCGCAAGCCGACCTCCTCACAAAGACCACCATAGATATAGTATTCAGGCGGGGGAGTTTGAGCCCCCGCTCACTTTGAATCGAATTACCCGGTACCGGGGAGTGCTTTGACTCAATGGGCGGGACTAAAGGCACGTGCAAGGATGAACTTTATGGTTATCGGCTACAGGCCGTACAAGCGTTGACTGTGTTTGTTTCATCTAAGCTTTCCAGTACTTACACGTGCACTAATCGCTGCGTATTTTGAGAGCAACGAGATTACCACCGTCCACCGCGTTGGATTGGTAACGTTTTTCTGTGGCGGAGAGCGCTGACGGCAGGACGAGTAATCTCTAGCGAGTCACCACACAGACAAGTTGAAAGTCTGAGCAGCCACAAACAACCCCTCCTATAGCGACTCACCATAGAGAGGATCGTACCACCCTCAGTTTAAGCCCGCTTAATTATCGGCCTAGCAGATGACCTTCTCCCTGACGGCACCGCAACCGTTGCAACAATAGAAGCGCTATGGGTGACAAGCGTTGTACCGGGAATTGGAGCCGGAGACGGGGCTCTTGACGTGTTGTTCGGCGTCTTCCTTTTCTTTGCGTTGCGGCAGTCGGACTTTGTCGGTCTCGGGTGCCGCCCGTGCTATTCTCACCTTGTTTCCTGCCTTTCAAGCTTTTACCACCAAACTATCCTCGCATGGCTGTAGGCTTGCAGGGCAAATCGCCACAACGTCGTCAAGGGAGGGGTAGTTTACCTTTCCGTCGACCTCAGCTCCTCATCTGGCTACTTCCCAATCCCACAGACTGTGGGTACTGGTGCAGCCCTCGCGCGCGGAAGTCAAATATAACTCAAATTTACGTAGTATATTAAACAGTATACGTGTACGAGGATTTGATTTTGGCGAAAGCAAGGATTTAGTCCCTGATTTACTACTGTTTTGATCCCCAAAAAACGGGACTAAATCCGAGCAACGTTTTAGTCCCAGTTGTGCAAGGATTTAGTCCCACACCCCATGTTTTGTGGTTTATTTGTACTTTAGTAGTAATGTGGATTTTATTATGCTGTTTAGTGACCTTAGGCAAATACTAGAATGTGAGTCGTCATAGTTGCTAATAACTTTCAGTTTCATTTTCATAATCTCCCACTATTTTGGGATAGTGATGTGCCACAGAGTGCAAATCCTCGAAAAGATAAACCCGCATTTTGTCATCGCATTTTGGCAAACACTTTGGAGACGCTTAGTAGGAACTAAGTTTAACATGTTTTCAAGTCGACATCTCGAGAGTCGAGACTTATGGTTTAATTGCGCGATTTCACTCTACGTTCCAGCAGCTTCTGCGAGATTCTACAGCATGTTACGACGGAAGTGATTGGGTTACTTGGGTACTGCAAGTCGAATTTGCCTACAACTCTAGTCGAGCGTTGGTAATCGAGCACACTCCGTTATTTTGAGGCGAACAAGCGGCTTGTCACATGAGGAGCCAATGGACTTGTTGTTGCCAATGCGGCCGTCAAATCCGACTTCTACAACTCCTCATGACCGATTACGACAGTTACTTGAGGTCCATGAATTATTAACTTTTGTGTTACGAGTGCACAAGGATTACATGTAAGCTCGTTCTCAATTATCGACAGCTCGCCAGTTACAGCCAAGAGACAAGATTTCGGTAATTACAAAGGGCTTTCCTACGTGGTCAACTTGACCGGAAGCTCAAAGACAAACAGTTGATACCTTTTTTTACGGTGATTTAGAAGAAAGGTGTGAACATTTACACATTGGAGTTACCATCTTTTGTACGACTGCATCCAGTGTTTCACGTCAACAATCTTCGTCCATGCCCTACCGCTACGTTACGTCCGTTTGTTCATGTTACGACTCATGAAGGTGATGACGAACACGGCCTTGATCGCATTTCGGTTGTTAAGATTGTCACTTATCTAGGACGCCCATTTCAAGGAAAGTACGTGGTGTTCTACACCCATTTCAAGGACGAGCAGATCCCACCATTTGGGCATCGATAAAATAAAGTACATCGTACAGCTACGTTACATTATTTCTTAGACTCGCCGTATTGGCTTCAATTTGCTAGTCGCCAAGAGTACTTGGACATCAAAATAAGCACCACTCACCCAACGAGACTACCCCACTCTCAGTGACTTCAACACGAGGAGACAAAGATCTTCCGCAATTGGCATGAGGTTGGCTTGAGGTTGATTCCGACAAGAAAATAGTATACTGCTCGCGAGCCCTCATTGGACTCACAATGCGCGCAAGCATTCCATAATATATAGATGAAGCCGGTGTTATACCTAACATTGTATATGAAGCACCCATGTGGTCGTTGAATGCATTGAATAACTAAACCTCAAATACATGCTGTAATATCTCACCGCCCGGACGGCAAGGTCTGTCCTAGCAATGTTTTTGTCGTTTCTAGCACCCGAGAAAGGGCCATGCACATACATAATAACACGACGTGCATGATCGCAAGTGACGTTGTAGACCACTGTCGGATAGTTCTACTTCCCTTTGTAGGCCGGCTCACTTGGGGCAGGGAAGTTGTCCCATACGAAGTGCACACCGTCCATACTACCCACGCCACTAGGCAGCCCAAGCAAGGAATACAAAGTCTCCACACTTTCTAGCTCCGCTGTGTCGCTAGGCATGTGCACATTGTCAACGAAATATGCTTCTGCCATCCATCTAGTAAACTTGTGAAAAAACTTTGCATGCACAGGTTGGGAGACGCCACTCCCTAGCCTCATGCCATGCATAGGATAGCCCAACGCCATAACCCTCAGCGTCGCCAAGATCTTAAGCGTGAGAGGTGTAGGCGGAGCACCCCTTTTCTTATTCTTGCGTCCCGGCCTGTCGTCGCGGAATCTGCCGGAGTCGTAGGCTGCTTCCACTATGTCTTGATACGACTCGAAAGGGACTCGGAAAGTGCGCCGGAAGTCCTTCCTTGTACATGGTGTTGTCGACGTCGACCGCCCACCTATCAGCTGTGTTGAGGTACTCGGTCTCGTACATACACGTCGACTCCTTTGTACGCAACCGCCATGCCTTGATGCCTTTCAGCCACGCCCTCCTCGGTTTGCCCTTCATCTTTCCGGGGCGACGCCCTCCACGACCACCTTGAGGCAACGCTCGCCCATTAGCCACTTCTTCACGCTGTTGCGAACGACGCCTTCTCATGTACAATTACGCTGCGGTAGCGGCCGCGAGCGCAGCTGCTTGCAAAGAGCTCCCGGCGGACGGGTCCGTACCCATCACCACATCTTGCGCGGACGGAACGGCATTCACGAGTGCCACCAATCCGAAAAGCAGGGCCACGGCCCATACAAGCGTGATGCGCCTCGGATTCAACATCATGGAACGGACGCGGGTGCGGGTAGGTGTGTGTGAGAGGGTGTGTGCGGGCGCGATGGCTGCGCAGAAAAGGCCGTAGAAGCCCGATATAAAGCCCGTATGTATTGCGGCCCGAGCCGTATACCGGCCTTATTATTGGAATACCGAAAAGCGCGCGGAACACGGCTTGTGATATTTTCGTCCCGCGAGCCATGTAACTGCCGAGCCGTGTTCCTACGAGCCGTGTACTTTCCTTATTGGAATAAAGGCTTTAGAGGGTTGGCTTGAGGCTGATTCTCGACTTCGTCAACAGGGGGAGGGCAGGAGTGTGGCGAGTATTGTCCTAATGTAGTACGGATGATTGTAGCACTCGTACGTGTCGCTACTTGTTGCATTCCGCATATCCCGAGGACGTGAACACTCGTAGTTGTACAACCAATGTAGTTAGCTAAAATCCCAATACTATACTAGCGTGCGTACTAGTGAGATTAACTAAGCGACACAACGCGCTAGATCACGCTTGTCCGGGGCGACAATGAGTACGTCACATGAGACGAGCTTCCTAGGGTCGCATGACGCTTCAAGACTGAAGCCGAGCTAGGCTAGGCTACTTCACCCCGCGCAATGGAGGGAGGAGTCAAGTCAGTTTCATTTTCTCTTTTTGATTACATTCAGCTACATTGCAAACAATTACGCTCTCGCACGTTTTCTCTCCATATTAGCCGCAATTAATTGTTACGCAGTTTCTTCTCTAAGCAAACTGTCACAGAAGTACCAAATGAACGCGCGGTAAGACGGGGTCCGTGTGAGTAAGCCGGCTAACCATTGTGGTAAGTGACGGCATTAGTTGCCTCCCAAATTGCCGCCGGGCGCAATCGAGCGTATTAAATCGGGGCCTCGCCATCCACGCGTTCGAAAACACCGACGGGTACGAGGCGAGTAGTCCATATGGTGTGGCCGGAGAAAGGGCAACAAAGTCGTTAGACATAGTAGTCATGTCATAAGTCGTAGCCGTAAAAGGGGGCTACAAGCATCAATCCGACTCGTAGGTGGGAAAGGGGTAAGGCAAAGATTGTCAATCAATGACACTCGAGGAGAATGACGACATACCCACCGGTCGCTGCCTGAAGGCGTGGTGTTCAACGCTTAGAAAACCGGTATTTTCTTCGCTCCGTTACATCACAAGTTTGTTCTTCTTACTTCCACTACACTCATGAAACTCCCCGTTTTTCGCCATGTAAGGTACCGTAGACCCCCCATTAGCCACCTAGCCATACTTGCCAGACTTGCAGGGTCAGGTAAGTCCGGGAAGGCTGTTGACAAGTATTTCTTTCTGAAACCCTACTCAGAGCACGAAGGATACAGGAATGACATAATAGCATACTACCGCACTATAATTGCGGTGCCGTTGGATAAACAGGCTAGGTATCGGACACCGTATTCGGCAAGAGCGGTGATTCTTTCTATAATTTCGACGATGACAATAATGGTGATAATGTCGGTAGTCAATTTTGCCGCAGGATAATTTTGTCTTGTATAGCCATGTAATTCAGATATCCCCGACGAATGCCTTGGGAGCTTGCTAGAGGTTCCAGCTTGGGTACATAGTTCGAGTAATTTACGAGACCAGGCATTTCGATTCGGAAATCGCCATGGCGATGTAAATAAATAATATCAGCATCGAGGGCTAACGAACCGTTTACCATTCTGTACGGGTAAGTATGAGGTGGCGGGGCCGTGGGTCGTTACTCTGGATCACCCATCGACTCACATCCAGCGGGCCGCCATGCCGTTCGTAGCCCCCAAGGCGGGGGCGCAAACCCACTGGAAACTATCCGGTATTCTAGACGACTCTACGGGTTGCTGTGGGACTTGTCGGGACGCCCCAACTCGACAACTCGTAGCTAGTTCGAGCTTCCCGAGGACTAGTCTCGCTGTTCTGGCATGACACTTATCGTCAGGACATTAATCGTTATTTCGATCTGCTCTGTCGTTCGTGGCGAAGTTTGCGTTAGCTTTGACCTACTCAAACATTTGACACAAAGCTAGCGTATAAATTCGGAAGACGCGTGAAAGCGAGTTAGATTTTGATATAGCGACAAGGAGGCGGCGTCAGCTGTGGAGGGGGCGCCATCGAGAGTGAGGATGGCCGACGGCGCAGCGACGAGCAGCAAAGCTTACGAGCCGCAGGTTTGTGGCTTGCTACTGTCAGCACTGGTAAATCCCAGATGTATGATACAGGTCAAAAGATAACGACAATGCCGTCATAATTGCCGAAGGGTTTTACTAGGCCTGTAAGCTTTAGGCAGTCATCGGAAAAGGACGGTGGTGGTGTTTCGTGTGGATTTGGTATTTCAGATGGCGAGTTGAGGATGTTGCTGGCGAACATAGTGGCGACGGATAGGCTCACCGAGACGCAGTAAGGTAGACTCAAATTGGGGAAGCAGGATAAGCGGGACTTGTGGTGCGATGGTCAATAACGTAGCAATGACATGCAGCGCTGACGACGAGTACCCCATTCTTGCATGGCGGAGGGGAGGCATTAAGCCAATGGAGGCGGCGGCCCAGTGGCGGGTTTGGTGGACGGCTTCATCGCTTGTCATCACGAGCTAGCGTACCAATGCATTTACAACCGTGGATTACAAGGGTTCGACAGAATTATTCAAAGCTAGAATTCCGTGGTCGTAGTCAGTTAGTCGCCGCTGGCCACAACAGCTCGCATCGAGAGGCACTCGAGCGAACCGCCGTTAAAATAAAGTGCGGAAATGCACATGCTCGTTTACAGTTTGTTCGGAAAATAAACTTTTGCCGCAATTGGTGCCTGATCCGACTGCTGAGCGACATACATGTCATATAGATATAAAAAGCGAAGCAGCTCGTACTTGCGTGGGCAGTGAATGCTGAGCGGCGAGGGGTTTGTCTGTTTTCGTCGACCTGCAGTCCTCTTGGCAGGACCTTCCCTCCGGCATCATCGATGGCGTCGTGGCTTGTTTACTCGACGGCCAGTCTTACAGCCCACACCGCGAGCGCCCCTCACCGATGAATAACGCCCCCGATGGGAAAGGCATCGTCGTCACACTGGAAGCGTCATCCGCAGTGGAGTCGGTACCTCCACCGAGCGCGGTGGCACGGGCCGTCTGTCGCGACTGGCGAGCCTCCCACGACCTCAGCCTCGTGCATTTGGCGCCCGTCGCGGCCGTTCCACCGGAACACAGCGCTTCGATATGGAGCATGTTCCCCCGACTAACTAGCCTCGACCTCCGCAGACAGACGACTGCACGGATCCTGACGGCTTGCCCCGCAGCTTCGATATCTCTGCTCTCACAGCTGTGGCTCCCGGCGACTGTCGATGATGATCTCATACCCACCCTCTGCCAACTTCCCGCCCTCCGTCGCCTTTTCTTGCGTGGCTCAAAGGTAACCGACGCGGGGCTGGCAGCCCTTTCCGAGATGGCGAGGCTCATCGAACTAGATGTAAGCGGGTGTGCCGTTAGCGACTGGGGCCTCGAAGCCGTGGCCGCACTCGCGCCCAACCTCCGTTCCCTCGCTGTCGCGGAGCTGTCTCTTCTGACCAGTGAAGGTCTACGCGCCCTCTCACCGCTGTCCCAACTTCGAACCATCGACGTTAGCGGCTGCGAGAACGTGTGTGATACCGCCATCGCCGTCCTTGTCACCAGTATTCCTTCCCTCACCTCCCTTGACGTCTCCGCATGCTGGCAGGTAAGTCGGCCCGTCGAGTTGATTCGCTCGCTTTACGGGACTCGTAATTCTATGCACTCGACAAAACTCGGCAATTGAATGTTTAAATCCGCACACGCATCCTCGACTTTTAGGTTTCCGACGACGGCATCACTTTGCTGAGTCGACTGACGGGGTTGGCGAGCCTCAAGGTGGAGAACTGTTGGGACGTCAGCGACGCGGGCGTGCGACGGCTTTCGGCTCTTCAAAGCTTGCGGTCGTTGCACTTGTCCACCTGGCAATCCCTCTGCACCTCGGGCTTACCCGCTATAGCGTCGCTGCAGCGACTGGAGGCGCTACAGGTGTCGGAGTGTTTGGCGCCAACGGACGTAGACCTCCACCTCCTCGCGCGTCTCCCTCGACTCACCAGCCTCAGCCTCGACTGCTGCGAGCTGCTCACGGACGCGGGGCTGTGCTGCCTGGGACAAATGCACAGTCTCGAGTCATTAATGCTTCGCGACTGTCGCAATCTTCGAGACCACGGCATATCAGCCCTTCGCACCCTAAAATCCCTCCGTGCCCTCTCCATCAGTGGCTGCAGGTACCCCCTCCCCCCCTTTTACCACCTTCTGTCTACTCTACCCAATTCATGCCTCTCCTCGCCTCCCATGTCATCAGTTCATCCTGAAAGGTCAGACGCTCCACTCAACCTACTCATTACCATCCCATGTCTTTAGCCCAACCCACCAACGACTGCCTTTTGTTCATTTCCGACACTAAGCACATTTTTCGTTCTTTTCCTTTACTCGCTGCCCGCTGGAGCACGACCCATCTTCCTTCCTCCTATTCACATCAACCTCAGAAGAGCTGCCCCGCCTTTCCTGATTCTATCTCCACCCCTCTCTCTCTTCACTGTGTCGTCAACTACATCAGCAAATCATGTGAACCATCTAACCTTTTGCTCCCACCCTCACCGCATGGCTTCCATCCCAACGTTGCACACACCCCTGCCGAATCCATCCCGTCCTGCAGGCTAGTCACCGACCACGCACTCGTGGTCCTCCTCCACTCTCTTCCTTACCTGCACAGCCTGGGGATCCAGGGGTGGAGCCTCGTCACGGACGCAGGGCTCGCAGCACTTCAGGTTTGTACATACGACACTCACACTCGTACTCCACCTCAACACCCACCTTGACTTCAATCCTCGCCGACTTCCCCTCACCGCTAGACACACACACACACACACACACACACACACATTTTTCTTGTTTGTGCCATGCAGGGGCAGCAGCAGCTTCACCACTTGGATGTGTCACACTGTGGGAGCATTACGGACGTCGGTCTCAGGTAAGGACGGGCCTATTAGCCCACCAGGCCCTAGCATTGCCTCACTTAAAATACATCACACACGAACAAACACCAAAGACACGACGGCGCACAGCTTCTATATCACCAGACACATTCGTATACTCATAACTGTAAGTATGCGTGCGTAAGGCGTGGGGGGAGAGGGTGTGAGGCCGGAATGAAGTGGTTTCTGTACGCATAGTTGGACGCATGTCGAGGACGTCAACAGATACGCACCCTTGCCGCATCATCATGCGCAAAGAGCAATGCGTGTAGGGGGCTACTCCCCACGGAACAGCCAATACAACCTACCTTGACTCACACCATCTCGCATATACATAACACATTGTACTTTGCATGAAATGCTACTTCGCCATTTTGATAATCGCTGATATGCGGGGGAGAAGGGGTGGGGGGGGGGGGGGGGGGGGGGCGGGGTTGGCTGGCTATATATTCGGTGGTTGTTTGCTTTATCTCGATGTGGGAAATGCTGCAGCTGGAGGTAATGGGCCTTGGTGGCGAGTGAGGGAGGTAGAGAGAGGGAATGGACAAATATTCTACTGCATGTGTGTGTGTGTGTGTGCGCGCGCGCGACAAAGAGAGAGAGGGGGGGGGGGGGGGGAGAGAACAGGTGAGAGGAGGGAGAGGGATGATGTGAGGGAGAGAGAGAGAGAGAGAGAGAGAGAGAGAGAGAGAGAGAGAGAGAGAGAGAGAGAGAGAGAGAGAGAGAGAGGGGGATCTGGGTATAAATCCGGTGCAAGTGCTCATGTGTATGTGAATTATGCAGACTTATTGTGGTGTTCGTCATGTGATTGATGTAAAAGAGAATGTTGACGGGAGCGCTGCGGGTCGTGTGTGAGTGCTGTGAGAAGGGGAGGTGCATGGTGTGCATTACCTAGCCCTCACCCCCTCAACCAAACACTTGGCTCACTGCGTCGCGAACCCTTGCTCTGTGCAGGCACTTGGCCGCCCTCCCTCGACTGAGCAGCCTCGACGTGTCAGGCTGCAGCGCACTTAGCGAGGACGGCCTCCTTCGCGCGACGGCTCCCTTGCACCTGCGCAGCCTCCGCGCACGCGGCTGTGCCATCTCCGACGTTGGCCTCTCTACGTTGGGCGGAGCCAGAGAAATGGTCACACTCGACCTCGCGGGCTGTGGCGCGCTAACCGACGCCGGCCTTCGCTCCCTCGCCCACCGAGCGTCCCGCCTGCAGACCGTCGACCTGCGTGGCTGTCGGCAGCTGAGCCAGGACGCGCTAGCCATACTGCGCGCCTCCATGCCTTGCCTGCAGCGACTGAACGCAAGTCGACCTACGCACCATCGCAGCGCCGCCAGACAATGGGGATGCGCGGCACACACGCCAAGCCAAACCAGCCCACAGCCGGAGCCTTGAGAGAGAATGAGCCCCTTTTCAACCTACAGACAAACTTACCGCACCAAACATTGTGCATGTAAAACAGTGTAAAATGCCAAGAGATGAAAAAGGGGGAACCTTACCAGCAATAGGAGACGTTTTTGGAATGTAGTCCTCGCGGACAGCGAGCGAACGAGACAAAGGGGTAATAATGGGCGGAGGCAGAATAGGAGGGAGGCGCAGGGGAGTTTAAAAGACATAAAGGAATACAGAGACCCAGAAAAATGGGCTGTTGAGATTCGACGATGCTGCAAGTTGGGACGAGAATATCGAATCAATCAACGGACCCTGTCACTCCATCTCCGTAGCACACACAGACACATTTTGAGAAGGAGCCCGCAATCCCAATCAGCGAGGGCAAAATGCAAATGAACAGAAGAATCATTGACAATGAGATGTCCATCGCCGGGCATTGTGTCGGGGAGAAAATGAGAAAGGTGGAGTGAGAGAGGGAAATCCCCCCCTCCCATAACCCGCACCACGTGTGCCGGGACAATCACGGAAAGGAAAAGAGTCGACTCAGTGAACAGCAAAGATTGAGGCATAAACGTAACGCTCAGCATTGCAGAAACAGCTCAGCGAAGCGGAGACAGCGAAGAAATATAAGTGGAATAGGAATAGAAGGTGGGAGGGGAGTGGATGTGCACCGAGACAGATGGGGCTGCGAGATGGGCGGAAGTGGATGGGGGCGAAATGGGAGGGCTTCTTTTAAATGAGCGCATCCCTGTAGCATGCCATTGTAATGTGAACCGAAATGAATGGATTCATGGCATCGCCCCCTCTCGCCAACCACAGCCGCGGCTCCCCCTTCCTCCCCCCCCGCCCCACGCATCCTACTCGTCACCTTCCTCCTCCCGCATTCCTCTGAATCACTTTCTAAATACAAGGACGCCACCTACAGCAGCTGTGCCGCCCGGGTGCTGGTCCGGAAGACCTTCCCCTCGCGCCCCGAACAAAACGCCTCCCTGCACCCCACACAGCCACACCGTCAACCCAGCAGCTCAGCCACACCTACCGCCCTCCCCGTTTCTCATCCCACCCAAGCCACGATACAAGCCAACACGGGAAATACTAATCCAATCCAAACCTCCCACACCCAAACACGCAATGCCGCCCTTCTCTTCGTCATTTTTCAACTCCTACTCTAAGTTTATTTCTAAACACCGTTCAGTGACACTCGCTTCACATCGAAATATAAATTCAGCCACATTTAGTGAGAATATTTTCCATAACAACCCATCTTGAGTAGCACAAACCAATCCTCGAAAACACCTCCCAACCGGGCAATTCGTGAATTCAGTGACCAGCAATTTGACGCGAGGGGGCAGGGGAGGGCTCACTCTCGGTCCAGCAGAGTGACGAGCGGAAAGTCCGCCGCGCCCCCCTCCGTCGCAGGCTGCACACGCGGCATTTTGTACTGGAAAAACTTTACGTCGTCGGCGTAGTACATCGCCACAAAGCTGAAGGCGGCTGAGCCGTCGCGCGTGTACATGTTGGCCCACGCCGGGTTCCAATGCCACGCCAGCTGCAACCCAGATTACGGTAACTTCAGAAGAGAAAGGAAAAAGGATGAGAGACCGTGAACGCGCGCGCATGTGCATGTGTGCGAGAGAGAGAGAGAGAGAGAGAGAGAGAGAGAGAGAGAGAGAGAGAGAGTGTGTGTGTGCATGTGTGTGTCTGAGAAAAGAGGGGGGGGGGGGGGGGGGGGGGGGGGGGGGGGCGTCTATGTATGTGTGTGTGTGTGTGTGTGTGCGTGAATAGAGGAGAGGGAGGGCGAAAGAGGTAAGGGGAAAAAATATGAACCCAGCCAAAACAGAGTTTTTGGATTGTGATTGTAGCATCAGCCCACACCTTTTGCCTCGCGCTGTGCGGCTCCCCCGCCTGCCGCTCCCTCTCCGGCGCCCCGTGGTGCGGGTTGTCGTCAGGCACCTCCGCCAGCACAATCTCTTCCGCCCCCGCCTCCGCGTTCTTGTTCAGCTCCGCAATCAGCGGCGGCAGGTCCGTCGCAAGACTGTCCTCCCGCACTATATAGTCCAGCGCAGACTGCACCACCACGCCCAACCCAGCCCATCCTATCCCTTAGCTGGAGCCAAGACTTTCCTTTGTTTTCTGATAACGTTGCTGTTGATCAGCATTCACACACACACACACACACACACACACACATCCGTGCATGCCTGTTCTGGGGCGCTAAGGGGAGGTTAGGGGATGGGTTGCTTGCCTGGTGGCCCAGATTGGTGACGCATCGCGAGTCAGACATAACCAGCTGATGCTCAAAGGCGGTGTTGTCCGGCAATCGACAGCAGCCGGAGAATTGGCACTGCCGGCCAAACACGTTGGGGTCCTTCACAAAGACGTCCCAGGAGTGTTGCACGCACGAGGATCGACCCGTCTGCTTCGCGGGGTTGGCCTTTAGGAACTGATACACCGCGGCTGCGCGCTTCCATGGGTTGCTGGTCACCGTGAACACGGTGTACTCCTGCTTTCATGTAAGGCACAGGCAGGGTGTGGGTGCGTGAGGGCGCGAGAAGGCGGGGAGGATGGAGCGGCAGGGGTGCAGCTGGGTGGATGGGTGGATGAGGGGGGGGGGGAGCTGACCTGCCACAGCCGTTTGGCTCGCTCCTCGTCCATGTTGGCCGCTTCGTTGGCCAGCACCTGTCCGCAGGTGGGTTTATCGCCGAGCTCCCCGCGACACTCCCCGCCAAGGATGTCATCAAAGAAAGTGTCTGCATGCAGCCAAAGTAGTAGATGAGAGAGAGGGAGGGTCAAAGCGCCGCGCCTCCTGCGCGTGCCCTGCTGTGGATTTTATTGTGGGACTATTTTTTGAACTGATTTCATCACAATTTAATAAACGACGAAAATATTTCGCGGCGAGGGAAGAGGCGCCTATTGAGACGCGACGTGTGAGAGGTTAGGGGGAGGGTGTAGGGTACTTGAGCTGAAAAGCGAGCGGACGAATATGTAGCGGTAGAGGTGGTTGACGTAGACGGCGCATCCGGGGGGCGGGACGCCGGGTGTGGTCGGGTGGCCGCGTTGGAGCGCTTCCACGCTCGAGTTCCCCCACCGCAGCCACTCGCGGTCCAGGTGGTCGCTGCGCATCCAGTGCCAGTACTTACTGGGCGTCACGCCGTGCTTCGCCACGCGGCCCGCTAGCTCAGGTCCCGCCACGACCGCGTCGAGGAGGTCAACGTCACTGTACTTTGGGCGACTAACGGTAGCGGAGCCGTCGTCGAGTGACGGGATCTCGCCTCCCGCAGGAACCGCGGGGTCGCTGCGTAGAGTGGGCTGCCAGACCGCGTGCTTTTTACGACCACCCAGTCCACTGGTATCCAAAGACAGCGGGGCTCCACCAGGGCCTCGAAGGTACGGTGTCGCTGGGTGAGAGGTGCGGAGGGCGGCGAAGAGGCTGAGTGCTACAAGTGCTGCTGTGGCGCAGGCTGTCGCGGCGGCGAGAGGGCCTAGACGCTTGCCGGCCACTATCCCGCGCGACGCGCCCCGTGCATACAGGTTAAACCAGTCCATGGCCTCCCGGCTCGTGGTGGGCAACGGTGCTGAGGCCCCTATGACGGCTGCGGTTGGGATTCCCAGCTCGCAACAATATCGCTACCTGCTGGTGGTGGAAACGGTATCGCACCGTCGACGGAGACCGTACCTGTACCGTCGAAGCAGCTCAGCAACAGCACAACGATCTCATCGTTCTGAAACGTTGACCGACGGACTGAGCATCGGTTGACCGTTCGACAGGGGCTGCCGGCTGACGATGATACGACGCGCGACTGAATCTTCGCATACGAACCTGTACAGGTACCGGGTACGATACGGCTTACCGTAGTGCTGGTACTTTATCATTAGACGAGACCCTAACATAAAACCCTAAAATGAAGTGTTTAAGCTGCGTTGGGGCTCACTTGTGCCAAAGATGTGAGCACTTACAAATTTTGGAATTGGTGGCCCTTGGGGCACCCTACATGCAATGTGAGGGGGAATCGGGTGGGTGGGTTTGCGTGAGCGATAGCTCTCGCAAAAGGTAGAAGGTGGACGCACAATCGTTGCTTGTACGTGATATGGTGTGCGGATATTTTACTATCCGTTCGTATGTGCGCGCGTGAACCGTTAGGGGAGATGTGCCGTCGGAGGTAATAACGCATGTTAGTGCGTTATTCCGGCCATGTAATTCAAATTTCTATATCACCAATATCACCATTTAACTTGTCTTGCTTGGGGCTCATTCATGCCATAATATGTCGCCGACTAGCGTGTGACGATGGTTGGGGCCCCGCCTAGGGTCATCCAGCCAAATAATTGCCAACCCCCGGGCTCGGGGGTACTGTTGGGTCGACGTAGGCGAGGGCTACGTCCGATTCTCGCGCCCAACCTCCGAGGAACTGTACTTGATCTTGTGCATTTGGGGTACCGATGTTGTCGTTGTTGTCGCGGCACGTTTGCGTAAGGAGTGCGAAGTCCACGCGAAATCCTCCGGGGGTTGTTCGTGCGCGTAGTACCAACTGAAGCCAAGTTTTGAGGGTTTCCGTTTTCCATTTTAAGCCTCCGCATCACCCTCATGAATTAAAAAGCAAGCATTAACTTCAATGCATGAAAAATTGATGCATCATTTATTTTATTCAACATCTAATTCATGGACACATTGATTATATAGGGCATTAAGTCATGGACGACACATGACTTATGTAGGGCACTAATTCATGGAAGCATTGATCAAATGGGGCTGTAATTCATGGATGCATTGATTAAATGGTGGGGCTCTAATTAGCGGACGCGTTGATTAAATGAGGCATTAGTTCATGGATCCATTAATTGAATGGGGCACTACTTTGTGGACGCACTGATTGATAAATGGCACACTGATTCGTGGACGCGTTGATGCGGGTGGTGCGGGGCGAATGCATTGATGCATCCTGCGCATCGGTGTGATGGCACAATTTGGGGGTACATGGATGTTTATAATTACAACAATTTGTCTCGAAAATTCAAGTGAGTCGGATATTGTGTGGGACCCTCCATGCAGCATTGCAAAAGTTAATCCAGATTTTCGTTCCCTCCATCCCCTCTTGGCAACGATCGCCTATATTGGTCTGCCCACGAGTATAAGCCTCTCCATGTTGTGAATTTCACCCTCTCCATGCTGTCTTGCCTTTAACGGAGTGACCCACCGACTAGCCGCTCAATTGAGATCATCGGGGATATATGTGATGAGGTTATTAATGTTAAACAAACCAAGATCCATGTCGAACTTCAAAAGACGCGTGCATCTCTTGACGTGCGATAAAGTAGAGACATGAATTGAACATTACAACATGCATGTACATATTCGGCATTGTGCATTATACATGTACATATTTGTAATGCTCGTGCAAATCGTGTAGCTTGTATGTAAAAACATTATGCATTCGTTTGTAAATTCAGTTACCGCAGTGCTCAAAAAGCTTGTAGATCTATTAGCCTACATCGTCTATGCAACATTTTGAAATAACATAAGATACTCATATAAGGATCCATGATTTTTGCCTAAAGCACTTAACAAACGGTTAACTTCAACAGACAATGCAGGCAATGCCAAAAATTCGCGAGCCATCCGGGCTACATTGGGAGGCATGAGTGCACCCTCCACCTCTCGAATACGTCGAACGAAGCCCCGTTTGAATTGCTTTGTCGCGCCTGTGGCAAGGCCATGTATCCGTCAAGCTGCGGCGTGGTGCTGAGAACCCCTTGTTTCTCCCCTAGCCTAGACTAGTTCTCGTCAACTTCGTCCACTGTAGTGCAATCACATGTCACAATTGGGACAATATCAGTACTTTACACATGTGTTGGGTGATGAGGGGTGAACGCATTATTTACCAAGTACCGCCGTGATTATCGTCCATAAAGAAATGTGCGAGTTCGTCGTGCAATGAATCGACGTTACATGTCAATACCATTCGTCACTTCAAACAATTGCATAACATCATCACATGCAACGCGAAGCAACACCATCGTATTGGCTAACCCCCTTGTCCGCGTCTTCTTCGGCGGTGATTCTTTGGCTGCCCTTGGGTGAACTTCAGCGGACGGGTTCGATGGATACTTTTCAAGTTCCAAGACATCAACAAACACATTTCGCATGTAGCCATAAGATTTCTCCCGCATCTATTTGCATATCGGCCGTCGGAAAGTCGAAATTCTCCCACTTACGCTAACCAATGACATGAACATAAGACATCATGTTAAATAATGTTTAAACTGGTTACATCGTGTTTAATTAACATCACCAAGCACATATAAGCCGATACGAGCATGGGGGCATACTTGACGTCCAATGTGGTTGCGATTAGTAAGTCCTATTGGTGCCATGGTCGGCGAGACACGAGGCGCCTTTGAACGACTACTTTGCTTAAAGGCTTTCCTCACATTCACCACTGTTGGTAGAATGGCCGGAGACTTAAATAGTAACAAGGCCAACAATGTTGGCTAGGGTTGCAAAACAAGAACGTCACACAAAAAAATTAGCAACGCAACGCTACCGACATTCGTCTTTTGAATATATCCATCAATCACGGCAACCTCGTTATTATAATGTCCAAATATGCCAGCAGAGCATACCGGCATGACATTGCTGTTTGTGAGACGGGTTGTCGCCACCATGGTCGCGATAACCTCCAAGCGACATCCTAGAACCACCCCCTGAGATACAATTGCAAGTAATACTAAAAGAACGCTACACATCATACGGTATGATATTCATGCGCAGTGTGGAAGCAAGCAACCCTCACCAATTGGAAACAAATAGTATCGTCATCATCCGAGATCGTGTGGTCTTTTAAGATCGACCCTGCTGCGAGACATGCAAATAATGAGTATAATGTTTATTTCAAAATCGATAGCAAACACGTGGCGGGGATATACAGAGTGCGTGAATATCAGTCAGTGATTCGATTGCCAGTGCATGGATATCCTTGATGACGGTGGCAGTTATCGGCGGAGATTTTCGTCTCCGGTTAAAAATAACCGCGACATAGGTCCAAAAACGTATCGAGATGTATCGAAACGCATCGACAACGGCATCTTCGATCGACTTCGCTACTCACGTCGTACATATCATGTGAAGATAGTTGAGTTGCTCAGCCGGCAGTGGCGTAACACGAGAGGTTTAGACCTTAGCTACGTGCTTGGCGCATGTTCGAACTTCCTCCAATGTCATATATTATATTGAAAACCAGCGCAAAAATATTATCGAAATGCGGACTTGATACGTCAAAGCGTAGACGGGGTCGAGGATATAATATTTAACGACACGGACCGTCCAAGAGATAACTAATTAACTGTACATAAGGGCGCGGAAAAGGGTTGGCAAAATGCAACAAAGTTACATGCCTAGTGGTCGGCCACCGAGGTCTTGACGAGTTGATAGCCATGCAGTCGAAGCAAGTAGATCCGAAGGTTGGTTGTGTTGCATGCCGACAAGCTCGTGTGGCAATTGTTAAACCCTTGCGCCCTTACTCGTGAAGAACTTCGATCCGAAGTATGACCAAACATTTGATCCACGGGCGTGCTTCTCCTCTTTTCTCCCGTCCTCGTCCGCGTCGATGGTGATTGGAGCGCCGGATAGAGGAACGCCTTCGCCGAGTGAAGCGCTGAACTTCGACAAGCCATTTAACGAAAGTACGACAACGGCATAAGCATGTTCCTCCGCTACGTCTCTCGATATTCCACTCTTGACATCACATGAGGGTGACTTCAGATATAGGCGTGTATAAAAGCTTGGCTCGCGTTGTACTGCAAGTGGGAAGCATGTTCGAGTAGTGTACCGCTCCCGCTCGGTAGGCCTTCCCAACGAATATGTTAGTGGGGGACTCCCAAACGGATAACCTCAGCCAACATAATCACGTCGGAATCCTTACCAGCGTGAGCATCGAAGTGACTAGAAGATGTGCACATCGGGCCTTCGAAAGCGGCTTGGAGTTCCAGTGACTGTTGTTGAGGCAAACTTTGTCAGGGTGGCCACGTCTCCGCATTGTCGCAGTTTCTCGAAATCAAACCGCGGTTGTAGGGACGGTGCCCCCACCACCTACCATGCACCCTCCCCCCCCTCCTAACCCTCCCCCCTCCAGCCGACTCTCCCCCCAACCACGTCGCCCGCCCCCCCAACGACTCTCCCAGCCCCCCCGCCCCCCTTCCCTCACCAACCCTCCCACACCATCTAGCACAAACACTACACCTCGTCAACCTCAACACCCGCGGCCTCCACACATTCATCATGGACGTCGAACACCTCACTACCACGCACCACCCTGACGTCCTCATCCTCACAGAAACCAACCACGCCACCCATAAATCACGTTGGCGTCTCGCCTTACCCCAATACCTCCTCAAAAGCTCTCGACCATATTACTCACATGTGCCCCTACCCAGTGCAAGAGTACTCTTTGCGGTCCGCCAGACCTCATTCCAATCAGCCATTGTTTTGACCCCACCCCCCCCCACCTGACCAAATGAAATTGAAAATTTGAAATATTTTACAACAATACCAGTAAGAACCGGCTGCTGTCTCTGGGCCCCCCTTTTGCTATGCTCAACTTGTTGTTGGACTTCTAAGCGTGAGGTAGACCGTGAACCACTAATCCCAACCTCTCAAATGGCAGTAACGATACCGTCTAAAATATACCCGTATCCAGGTATTTATTATTTTCTGATCTATACTTATTTTTTTGGGATACAGTTTAAAAAATAAAATGTCGCTAATCTCCACGTTACGCGGCCTGCTCCAGCCGCTACGGGGTTGCTGATCAGCAAGGCTGTCCAGCTTGAGCTGGTCGAGGCGAACCTGCCTGACCTCGGCTCCCGTGCGACTCCGGTCGTGCCGGAGCTTGGGGGGAAAGGCAGGTGAAACCCCCCCCTCGCATAGGTCGTCGTCGGTCCCGCCTCGATCCGTGCTCAACCCCGCCCGAGGTATTAGCCGCTCCTCCCGACGCAGCGCGCCACCTAGCCGAGTCTTCTCTCCTCCTTCGGGGGCTGAGAAGAGAAAATAACTAGGCTGCAGACGGTGTCCGGCTGGCTCTCCTACCCCCGATCCAGATTTTCTCCTGTCCCCTGTCCTTTTCCCGTCTGTTTCCAACACCTATGTGATCGCTCTGTGGCCGTCCGTACCCTCCCCCGTGGTTTACGTTGTTAGGGGGCCGCCTTTACGCATCAAATCATTCACTCCCCCCACACCCACCCACACCCCCCTTGACTGCCATCCGCCTCACCCCACCCACATGCCCACCCGCCTTGTTGATGCTGACGAAGGTCTCTCGCCCGACTCCCTAACCTCGTGCCCAGCCATCCTCCCCCCCCGAGATTCTCCCCCCCGCGCTACGACCGCCGGCGCACAAACCCGACTTTATCCGACCCTCGAACCTCAATTCGTCGGTCACACAAACGGTCGCCACCGATACTCGTCCATTAAAAAGATTCAAATAGGAGAGTGGAAACACTGCACGGACCACCCCCTCGGAGCAGCAGCCACCCACCCCGCCTCGGACACCAAAGTCAAAATCCTGGTGACCTCTACCCCTCCCTCCCACACAATAAATCGCGCTGAATTAGCTGGCATAGATATAGGCCTCCAACTTGGCCGTACCCACCTCCTCACAGACAGTGCGTGCTCCCTCCGCCTCATACAAGGATACTTAAACTGCCCTTCCGCTTACCGACACAACATCCATCGCGACACGCTCCACTCCATCACACACACCCTTCAAACCCGCTGCTACGCAGGCATCCGCACACACCTCGGCAAAATCAAAGCACACAACCACTCCATGGGTAACGACCTCGCAGACACCCTAGCCAACCATGTCGCGGATGGACACCCACCCGACACTACATACACCACAGGTTCAAAGGTCGCGATAGGCCACTGGACCTGGCCATACACCCTCATTCCACAAACCCTAGGGGACCCCATACCCTACAGATACACCAACCTCAAAGCCGACGCACACACCTACATCACCAAACACACACACACACCCCTCTCGCAAACTACCAAACACGGTGCCCTCCTCGCCCGCGCCGCGGGGACGGCGCCGATTTCTCTTTCCACAAAAAAACACACAACACTCACCAACATCCAGCTCACACACAAGCAAGAATTCATGTGGGGAGTCCACAACACCCGCCTACTCACCCATAACCCCACCCTACGCTGCCCCCTTTGTGGCCAATTCACTAGTAACGGCCACATGGCCGGTAACTGCCCCTCCATGTCTGGTCTATGACAGGACCGACACAATAGCGCGCTACAGCTCCTACTCTCCCTACTTGAACGCCACAACGGTGGCCGCTGGGAAACCATCACCGCGGACTTCGGTAATAAACCCATCAAATCATTTGCTTCCCCCTCTCCTGCCCACACTCCCCTTGACTGCCACCCACCCCACCCCACCCACATGCCCTCCCGCCTTGTTGCTGCTGACGAAGGTCTCTCGCCCGACTCCCTAACCTCGTGCCCCGCCGTCCTACCCCTTGAGATTCTCCCCCCCGCGCTACGATCGCCGGCGCACAAACCCGACTTCATCCGCATCCTCGAACCTCGATTTGTGGGTCACTCAAACGGTCGCCGACGTTACGCATCCATCAAAAAGATTCAGATAGGGGAATGGGAGTACTGCACAGACAACAACCTCTCCCACACAGCTAACCTCATACGCGCCAAATACACACCCCTTGCAAACGCCATCCGCAGCCACTGGCCAGGCACAATGGTTGATATCCTTCCCATCGTCATGAGCCGCACAGGTACACCGCACTCCTCCACCATTACGAGTCTCACCTCCCTACTCACCGCCCGCACCGACCCTCCTGACAAACTCGTCTCCAAAGCACGCCTCGACACGACTCGCATCCTTGCACAACTCCACACGCATACCGTCCAATGGCTGCATCACCTCCTCCTCATATACCGCATCAAGTCCCGCACGACCTCCCGCCGCGCCTCCGCACATTGCCCCTTCGCCCGCCCCTAACTGCACGCAGCCCTCGCCTCTTCTTACACACCTCCCCGGGGGGGAGTAAAACCCCCGACAACCATTGGAGAGGTTGGATTTAGGTGGTTAACGGTCTAGCCCTGACTTGTAAGTTCCCTATATGGCATAGTTGGGAGGGCCCAGAGACAGCAGCCGACGCATCCGGCTTTTGGTGAAAAACCGGCGCATACGGTACATGTTGTAAACAATTTCAATTTCAATTTCAATGCACGGACCACAACCTCTCCCAAACAGACCAACTTATACGTGCCAAATACACACCCCTCGCAAATGCCATCCGCAGGCACTGGCCAAGTACCGATGTAGACATCCTCCCCATAGTCATGAGCCGCACGGGTACACCGCACTCATCCACCATCGTAAGTCTCACCTCTCTACTCACACTCCCCACTGACCCTCCTGACAAACTCGTCTCCAAAGCACGACTCGACACGTATCGCATCCTTGCACAACTCCACACGCACACTGTGCAATGGCTACACCATCACCTACTTGTATACCCCATCAAGTCCCTCACGACCTCTCGCCGCGCCTCCACACAATGCACCTTCGCATGCCCCTAATTGCACGCAGCCATCACCCCGCATCGCACACTCCCCGGGGGGGAGTGAAACCCCCGAACACCCTTGAAGAGGTTGGATTAAGGCGGTTAACGGTCTAGCCCTGACTTGTAAGTTTCCTGTATGGCATAGTTGGGAGGGCCCAAAGACAGCAACCGGCGCATACGGTATTTGGTGTAAACCGGCGCATACGGTACATGTTGTAAACAATTTCAATTTCAATTTTAATTGCAGTGACGGTGTGATGGCGACGGCTATATTAGTACTGGGGGAATGAGCGTGGTTTGGCGATGGCTGTGAAGCATTTGTAACGTCGTCGCAACGCCCGACTATTCTCGCCTCCACGGTAATAATAAGCCCCTGCATAATATCAATATGCCCGTAGATTTGGCGAGTCGCGTACATTCAGCGGGTGAAGTGTAGGAGCCTGCGATACCCGTATTGTGCAGTAATAGAAGAAATTGCAATCCAAATATGGCTCGAATGCGACCGTTAACTTGAAATCGACGAATGTCGCATGGCTTGCAAGACATGTCGTATTCCACGTGTGACAAACGCCAATGCGCGTTGACCACAAATCCCGTTTGAGAAGGTAACGCCCATTCCATATCATCGTTGATTTAACGCGTATGGAGTAACAACCCGTAGCTTTAGACGCGTGAGAACCGAGCAGGAGTCGTTCTATTCAAAACTTTTAATTGCATTTCTCACATCCATATCATGTATTCACTACATCTACCAAACATATACGTCAATGAATACATTAAAAACTAAAGCAAATAATAAATAAGGTGAATCGATGCAGTCGATGCTCCATAACCGTAAATGTAATTCGTTGTGCATTGACTATGTGTGGCACTAATGCATGGACGCATTGATTATGCAGGGTACTAATTCATCGACACATGGATCAAATGGGGCACAGATTAATGGACGCATTGATTAAATGGAGCAGTAATTCATGGACTCGTTGATTAAATGGGGCAGTAATTCATGGATGCATTGATTGAATGGGGCACTAATTTGCGGACGCAAGGATTGAATGGCAAACTGATTCGTGGATGCATTGATGCGGGTAATGTGGCGGATGCATCGCGTCATGACGATCACATCAATGTTTGATGCGGAGGCTTAGTCCAGTTCGTGGTGGGTTCGCGATGACTAATCGCCCATGTATTGTTTGGAAGCTTACATGCTTAAAATTCTGTCCGTGCATTGTCGAAGTACGTGAGTAGTTCCGTGATATCTGGGTGTGACGAATCCATGATGTTACACAGTAGATATCGATCCGTGGTAGTACCGCGTTGTGACGCCTTGCGACCACAACGGGAGAAGGTGGCACATTACGGAAAAGAGGCAGTCGACGTGCGCAACAAGGTCGACAAATGGAAAAGACAACGCGATGGCGCAGTTCACGGTCTCGGCTGCGGAGAACATGGTTCTGAAAGGTTTCTTTTAGATTAGCTTGGGTCTACAGTCTCCCGCCATTGGCCCGCTGCTAGGGAATATTAAAACGTCCAACACTCCTTCGCAAAAGTTGGGATACGATAAAACAACGTAGTTAGATCGTAGTATTTTGCACCTTCGCATGTGAAACTGTAATACTGCGTCGACGTGATTAACAAATCTTCTCAAGTCGCAGGCAATGCTTTGGCACAAGGAACTGATGATTACGCCGACAAATACGGGTGGCGAATTCGAGCACTACCGGGCTTGTGCACTGGGGGTTATCGCGGCCACACCGGGCACACCCGTGCGACACGCTCTTTCAAATAGTCGCCGTGCCGGCTAGACAAAAAAAGTAACGGACTCAAAGCGCCGCAATACGAATGATTGTGCGAAGGTCGCACAAATATGATGCATAGGCAATGAAGGGGGAAGGTGTTGGGCAAGTCGCTGTGGGGGAAGCACACAAAATTGCGTATGTATACGCACCACCATAACCAAGGGCAATCTACGTTCGGTCACAATGTTCAAACGGCCACAAATCACTCAAATGAGATCAAAACGTTTTTCATTCGGCCACGGACCGCCCGCTACCGCCTACACGATCCCTCCGCCCGCGCTCCGTTGACGGTTACCATGATCGACAAGCTACGCACAATGTTAGGCACCGATCTCATCGTAACTACCGCGCTCAACCTCCCCATCAGCTCGCTAGCAGATGCCACGTTTGCGAAATACGACATCGGCATCCGACTGTTCACCGCTTTCTGCCACGAGGAAGGCATCAATCGATCACGCAATCGATCGTGCGCTGCCATACACGACATGGCTAGGACTACATAGCACCGTGTCCGCAGCAACACTACAACAATACTACTCGGACATTAACAAGTTCTTCCGTGACCACCAACAAGAACCCATCGCAGTCGGTAAACTGCTCGCGGACACAAGACGCGGCCTCGATATGTTGCAGCAACGATTTCCACCCTCGGACGCGAGACTCCCGATTATAGCTTTGGTGGCCCTCGCCCTGCTACAATACGCCTCAGCCATGCGCGCAACAACTTATTGGACGTCGACTAATATCGTCAATACATCGCCAAGTTCCGAGCTACCCTCGCGGTGTGCACCAACTACGCTTTCTCATGCAAAGCGGAGTCGGGCGTACGCTGCCAAACCGACCACATGAATCTCGATCGACCCTCATGACAAGTTTGTCTCTTCATTTGCAAGGCTAAAGGCGACAAGCGCCGCGAGGTGGCCGACAAGCCCGCCATGCCGCCATATCTATCCCGATCGAAGCAAAACCCGAACCTCGCCGACACGCTAGGATGGTATTGTGACCAACGCACCACTCACCTACAACTCCGAATTCTGCAACAACCCCCCAGCATGTACTATTTGGAGCTTCGAACCTTACGATAACTCAGCAAACTGGCAAGTGGTAGCAGCCCTCTCCAAATGGCTGTTCGAAGCGTACCACGCCATTGGTGCCTCCCCGACCCCACGCTTCACGTAGACATCGCACATCCTCCGAAAAGGAGCCGCCTCTCATGCTAGTTGCATCGGCGCACCGCTCCACTTCGTCAACATATATAAGTGGTTGGGCCAAGTACAATGCGGTGACTGAAGGGAAATACATTGACCCCGCCATGAATGACCCCATCTCTAGCGGCGTTTAACTACTTCGGTTGGGTCGTCCCGTCACGACCGCTTCACTAAATTATTCCACGCAAGTCTTCGGCTTTAACTTAATGGCCAAACGTATCACTTAATGGTCAGATTGTTTGAAGTCTAGAGGTTTGCAAATATCCTAACATGTGTGACACATCGTACACCCTAACGGTTAAGCGTTACTGCAAAAGCGGCGCGTCTTGCCCATACCTCGAGGTATGTAACCATCGAGGATTGGAGAGCGCCTCGCGCAACGCCCCAAGCCATGCCCCAAGCGACGCTAGCTAGCGGCAACTCTTAGGCCGGTGCAGCCCTCGAGCACTGGCACTCTTTGCTTTGCGCTCGCCAATCTAGGCTCGCGCGACTCACCCACCCAACCCATGATTTGCGCTGAAATTGAAATTGAAATTGAAATTGTTTACAACATGTACCGTATGCGCCGGTTTTTCACCAAAGGCCGGATGCGTCGGCTGCTGTCTCTGGGCCCTCCCAACTATGTCAAACATGGAACTTACAAGTCAGGGCTAGACCGTGAACCACCTATGTCCAACCTCTCCAAGTGTGGTCGGGGGTTTTACTCCCCCCCGGGGAGGGTCTGAAGCGGTTTGAAAGCGGTGTGCAAGGATGGCATGGGGAGGTGCATTATGCGGAGGCTCGGCGAGTGGTCGTGCGTGATTTGGTGCGGTAGACGAGGAGGAGATAATGTAGCCATTGGACGGTGTGTGCGTGGAGTGAAGAAAGGATGCGAGATGTGTCGAGTCGTGCTTTGGTGATTAGTTTGTCGGGAGGGTCGGTGCGGAGGGTGAGGAGGGAGGTGAGACTTGCTATGGTGATCGAGTGCGGGGTTCCCGTGCGGCTCATGACTATGGGTAAGATATCGACTTCGGTACCTGGCCAGTGGTTTCGGATGGCGTTTGCGAGGGGTGTGTATTTGTCCCTAATCAAGCTAGCTGTGTGAGAGAGGTTGTGGTCGGTGCAGTATTTCCATTCCCCTATCTGTATTTTCCTTATAGATGAGTATCGGCGGCGGCCGTTGTTGTGACCTACGAAGCGAGGTTCGAGGAGGCGTATGAAATCGGGTTTGTGCGCCGGGGGACGTAATGCAGGTGGGAGGATTTCGGGGGGGAGGAGAGCGGGGCACGAGGTTAGAGAGTCGGGCGAGAGACCCTCGTCTGCGTCAACAAGGCGGGTGGGCATGTGGGTGGGGTGCGGAGGGTGGCAGTCGAGGGGGGTGGAGGGGGGGGGTGGGGCGGGTGAAGGACTTGATGGGTTTGTTACCGAAGTCTGCAGTGATAGTCTCCCAGCGTCCTCCGTTGTGGCGTTCCAGGAGGGAGAGTAGGAGTTGTAGCGATTGATTTGATTTGATTTGCGCTAATCTTCCCCATGCAAGGCATGTGGTGGTCTTCTACAAGCAAGACAAGAACATTGACAAAACTTGCCTCGCGTAGATCTGATTATATAGATAGCGCATGTGTGCAACGGACTCTCGTTAGTTGCGTTTTGATATTTAGGTCCGTATGCAACATTTCGTTCCTTGATCTATTTATGTTCCCTTTCGGCGGTTTTCGGCGGATGTGCTGCGAGAATTCTTGACAACGTCTTTCTGTTGCTCTTCATGGTATTTTGGGTTCTTATCTTCGCGATACTCTGCAGGAGGGCCGTGCTGATGCTGTGGCATGCCTTCCTGTTCCTCATTAGGCATTTGGGGTGATTTTTTCCCTCTCTTCCCTTTATTTTGCCCAGTGGTTTCCACTTTCCACTTCTATATTATTGTAAGAAAATACGGATATTATTATAGGGCTAGTGTCCGCCAGTGATGGAAGTGTTTACAGGCAACCTGTAACTGTGGGGCCTAATAATCTAACCTCGCATCGTTCCCGTCTTAGCGCCGTCCAGAGCAGAGACTGTGGCGTGTCCCCCCTGAGACTGTGCGCCAACTTACCGGGAATCACCGTTGAGAAGGTTTAATAAGCACGATGGCAGCCAGCTCTTTGTCCAACCGCGCGCGGTGTATGCGGCTGTACCGGCACGCGTTGAAGGACAGCCTCCACTGGGTCTTCAGCCGCGACGTGTGGATGGCCGAGGTGCAGCCCATCTTACCCAGCCGTCTCGCCTTCACCACCTCCTTTCTTTTCTGTCAGGCGTCGTGGTGAAATTCTTTCAGTTTTCCACGCTCAGCAAGCGCTACTCGTGCCCGTGCTACGTCACGGAGCTGCACCGGTGCTGAAATAATATAGGGCAACGAGTGCCGAGTACCTTGCGTACAGCAACTAACACGAGCACTGAAAGCTGTGGGACGTCTCGGCCGTATAGCACGTAGCGAAGGCGCGCCCAGTCACTCCCTGACCCCGCCTAATGCTGTATGTCTCTGCGTTCTTCCCCCAGGCCGTCAAGATCAGGTCCGAGTTTGAGGCCTACAAGCACGTGGTAGGAGCTGTCGTCGCGCTCCCTCGCACAACCTTCGATTTTTATTACTATTATTATTATTATTTTACCTATTTTTGGCCAGTTTGACCCGTGGATGAAATTGGTGCGGGGTTGCTGATGTTGCTGGCACCCCAGACCGAGCCGGCAGCTGTGTCAGCACTGCTGGATAAAGGGGAGAAGCAGCTGGCGACGGAGACGCACCCAAACCCTTATATCGGTGCGAGTGCTGGGCGGTGCTGTTGTGGAGGCTGACACTGCAGAATTTGCCTTTGGGTGCTTATAAGTTGCGTATAGCTAGAGTGCTCAAAGGTGCGCTGAAATGCTGGCTTGCAGTGCCTTACTTCTACGGAGGGAGCATGTACGCCAGGAACCCGCCTGTGCCCACGGAGGTCAGTTGCCCGTCTCATTCTTTCTGAGATGCATTTTATCACACTCCCTCTCGCAACGAGTCGTGTCTTCCCTTGGACTCTTCCTTCACACAGTGCTGCACAAGCGCGGCTAGTTACTCACCATCAGTCACGCACACATGCGATGGAGCACTGTCTTACTCTCTCTCTTACACACACATGCACACGCAAGCTAGTGCTCGCATCCACCACCAACACACACACACACACACACACACACACACACACACTCACGCAGATACAGAAATGAACAAACAGCCCCCCCCTCCACAATTCACACATATATATGCGCACGTACTTACATAGACATTGTCTCGCCCCCCCCCCCCCCCCCACCCATCTACACAACCCAATAACACACGCGCGTGCGCACACAGAGTCGCGCACGCATACAGTCACTTGCATCTCCCGTCCCCTAACACATATACACACCCTACATACAAACTTAAAACAGACATACACACACACACACACGCGCGCGCGCGCACGTGTGAGGGCGCATAGCTACTCGTTACCGTCTAAATGGATTCACAGACATGCGCAGATATCTCGCGCAATTTCACTTACCGTACCGCGAAGGCGCACTCATGTAAAAATCCATTCTTCCAACCCCATTTACCACTCGCTTGCAGGTACCCTCTCGTTCTCACACACACCTACGCGCACGCACCCACACACACGAATATGCGAATGCGCATGCTTGTCTAGTCATCACACGCAGGCACAGTCATTTCTACGGCAATGCAGATACTCACAACACTGTAATCGATTATTAACCCCCCCCCCCTGCTCAACACACACACACACACACACACACACACACACACACACGCACACACACACACACACACACACACACACACACACACACACACACACACACACATGTTTTCAGCACTGCCAGTGATTTTGTGGCTTTGGCTATTTGGATCTGCAGATTAAGATCCACATGGATTGGGCGCGCGAGGAGCAGCAGCTGTGATGCGCAACCTCCTCTTCAACCAATCTCCGTCTTGATCCTAACCCACCACCCTTTCCTCCCGCTTGACTGCAAGCTACGCCATGCTAGCTGCTTTAATTAAGACCCCTTCCGCATTCGCATCGCCGCGCTTTGGAAGTTACGTTCCGTTTCCTCAAGTGTCCCGTCCCCCTAAAACATCCACACACACACACACACACACACACACACACACACACACACACACACACACACACACACACACACACGGTCACATGGGTTGAATTTGTTTTAGGCTCAGCATTTGGTGACAGACATTTCGCGGCGGGTTTACTTGATTTGAATCTGTCAGCCAGCCGCGGTAGCTCACCGCGTGGTGTTTGTATGTTGCACCTCTCGCCTTTCTCTCCAACGCCAGGGGTTTAGGGTTTTTAGGGTTTCCATTCCCAATTCATGTTGGTACATTGAATGGGCTCGAGTACGGTGTGCGTGTGAATGATAGAGTGCGATTAGAAATACGCACACTCATGGGAATGACATCCCCGAAGACAACTCATATATGATACGTCCTAAACTAAATCAGCCAGGCGGCATATTTAGTAGCGGAAAGACTCTAATGGCACGGGTAAGCAACCATCAACGATTCCACGTGTTTGTCAATGTATGGGTGCCCATAATCTGCAAAATTAGGGATCCTCAATTCCCCACAAGAATCATTTTTTCGAGCTTCTCT
>JAPMLY010001503.1:0-99600 GCA_026401115.1 Tetraselmis chui | reverse complement strand
GCGGTGGGTGCCGAGCTTACCGATAGCCGACAAATCGGTTGTGACTGGCGGGGGTGGAGGGAGTGTTGATAGCGGCGGGGGCGGAGGGTCGCCATCTCCGATTGACTGCGGAAGAGCACACAAACGATGCCGACATCAAAAGATCGCAAATTAATATGCGTGCGGGTGTGGGTTGCCACGGTACCCCGACATTGCTGATTGGCGAGCAAATAAAATGGGACAAACGCATTCTGCACACCGCCACATAATATGTCGGCGCGTATCCGTCCCAAAATTAATTATTGAATTGCTTTCAAGCTCTTTGAGCCCCAAAAGAATGGATATAAATGTAAAATAGCGGGGAACTCGGATTGATTTTAAAACAAGGCAAGTTGTTGAGGCCAAAAAGCCTTCGCAAACAAGTCGCTACTCTAAATAGATTAACTGCACTGCCGTTTGCGGACGAACGAGAGAACAAGAAAATTTGAGAATAATTCACATGTAGAACAACCGAAAAAGACGTACACAACAGGTTTGCAACCAATTCAGCCAAATCAAAACAGTGCGCAGAAGAACGAGAAGATGAAGCAAAGCAAAGCGGAGCAGACAGAGAAAAAACGGAGCCTAATATAGCTTAGCAAAAACCCAAAAAATATGGACTACAAACAATAGTAAACTAAGCAAAACAAAAGTAAATCTAACTCATTTAAACAAAACCACACCAAAATGAAAGTTAACATTTTAAAACAAAGAACCCAAAGCTAAAACTAAGCAACGCATAAGAGGTCCGTGTTTAACATAAACACCGCGTCAGTCTGGGCTTTCGAAGTGCCGGGGTGCGGTGTGAGGCGAGAGCGGCGAGCACCTCATCGCCCTCGTCCCCGATGGCAAAAGAGTAACGTGGAACAGCGCCGGCCGCCATCAGCGCAGCCCTCGCCTCCTCCGACGGCCGCAGCGCGCCCAAGCGACTGCTGTTCAGCGCGCGCACCCAGCCCGGGTCGCAGGGCGGCGGGTCCTGCTCGAAGCCCACAAAAGGCTCCAAGAACATCAACCACGCCGTGCCAAGCCGTATCGCCGCAACGCAATCCCCGTTCACCTCCACCACCAGCCGCAAACGGGAGCCGCCTACGCACATGCAAGGGCACGGCAGTGGAGAACCATCGGCTCTTAACAACGAATTCCATACCTCCCTACCATAGCCATTGCTAATGAACGGCGGTGTCAGATGCCAACTTGCACCGCATCCCCAAACATAGACGGCGACTGAGTGAAGTGATGAAAGAGATTTCAACAGTTTCTAGGACATGGATGGCGTGAAATAAACGAGGTTGCGGATGATTGGGGTTGAGCAAGGGGGCGCGTGTTGAGTTGTGCAATCATTGATTGGGAAAGCTTAGGAGAATCGATGGGCATCGAGTTATGGAGATGATATTTGCAAAGAGAGACTATCCGCGTTGATATTCCAAAATGTGTGAATTGGGGCTTACATTGCCATGGATCGGAATGAAACGTCAGGGATGATCCAAGTGGTCAGATTGCACTCGATTGGGTTATTAGAATCTTGCTCTTTATAATGGAGTGATATCTAAAGAATGGTGCATCGCGTCTTTAGAGTGATGTCAAGGGTAAGTTTGATCACAAGAGTTTCGTAAAATTCTTGCATAGCAGAAATACAATTCCAAGTTCAATTGGCACGATAAGCAGGGCACAGTCAGATAGTATTGGGAACGGGACAGAGAAACCGGACTAAACATATAACTTTCATATTAGCACGACCAATGGGATTGACGGCCACTGATAACCATTTCATTCTTGTGCAATGAAATTTGACTCCGGAAAAAAAAACGGAGGGGTTCGCATTTAAATCGCACCCAATCGACCCTATTTACATCGCATACAAGTTACATTTTGGAGCATTTCGCCATCGACTGATTGGATTGAACGAGTGCGGCTTCAAATGTATGTTGGAAACTGAGTTAAAAATGAAATTCGATAGGAGTGCGACCAACGATGGGTATTCATTTTTATCGCTCCATGATGGACTAATTTGGGATTGGACTCGTAATGAGGTGGAGACACTAAAAAATAATGTGAAATACATATGCACACTTTGTTCTTGGCCACTTAACTCCTAAAATGTAATAGGCGCCGTAATGACCCACCTGCGACTGTACTGTCGGGCGGCGCAAAGCTGGGCGGCCCCTTATACAGCGCCACCACCTCCATCGCGACGAGGGAGGCGCTGCGGCTGGGTCTGCCCAGGATGGCGGCGGACTCGGTGCAGGGACGGCTGCTGAGCGCCCCCACCTGCACCACCGCCCCCTCCACCACCGTCATCGCACGACCCAACAGCTCCGCCGTCGTCGCCGTCACATTGTCGTAGCTCCCCCGACCGCAGCTGTCCGGAGCCGCACCACCGCCGCCCCCTCCTTCCTGCTGTTGTTGCTGCGACCTCCCAAGCCGCTCGAGGGACGCGAGGAGGGTGAGCGCCAGCAGCAACCGCGTCGATGTTGGTCTGGAGCAGTTAAGGGCAGGTAAATAGGGGCGATGGTCAGAACGATGGGGAGTATAGGATAGGATGGGGCTTTTGACGAAGGGGCGGGAGAGGTGGGGGTGACTTGATTGGCAGGTCATCCTCGGGCTGCATCAACATTCGTATGATTTGTGCATGTGCGTATGTGTGCGTTTGTAAGAGTGTGCGTGCAAGAGGGCCAGAGAGTTCTTGTGCATGTGTGTGTATCTATGTGTATGGTCGTGTGTGTGAATGTGTATGTATGTGTGTGTGTGTGTGTGTGTGTATGTGTGTGTGTGTGTGTGTGTGTGTGTGTGAGAGAGAGAGAGAGAGAGAGAGAGAGAGAGAGAGAGAGAGAGAGAGAGAGAGGAGGAGGGGGGGGGGGGGGGGGGGGGGGGGGGGGGGGGGGGGAGGGAGAAAGAAGCGTGTGAATATGTGTATGTGTGTGTATAAACTGTTATGTGGATGGTTGTGCGGGGATGTTTGTCCGTGTGCGTATGAGAGAGAGAGAGAGAGAGAGAGAGAGAGAGAGAGAGAGAGAGAGAGAGAGAGAGAGAGAGAGAGAGAGAGAGAGAGAGAGAGAGAGAGAGAGAGAGAGAGAGAGAGAGAGAGAGAGAGAGAGAGAGAGAGAGAGAGAGAGAGAGAGAGAGAGCGTGTGTGTGTGTTTGTCTGTGTGTGTACCTGAGATTGTGCATGGTTATGAGTGTGTACAGGGGGGTGGGGGGGTGCTTGTATGTGAGAGAAAGAGTGAGAGAGAGTGTGTATGTGTGTGTCTCAGAGAGAGAGAGAGTGATAGAGAGGAGCAGAGAGAGAGCATGGGTGTGTATGGTAGTATGTGTGTGTGTGTGTGTGTCTGTGTGTGTGTCCGGGTGTGTGTATGAGAGAGAGTGTGTGCTCTGTGTGCGTTTGTGTGTGTCTGTATCTATGCGTATGGTTGTATGAGTGTGTGTGTGTGTGTGTGTGTGCGTTTATATGTGTGTGAGAGAGAGACTGTGCTTATGTGTGAATATGTGAGTGTATGGCTGTGTGTGTGTGTGTGTGTGTGTGTGAGAGAGAGAGAGAGAGAGAGAGAGAGAGAGAGAGAGAGAGAGAGAGAGAGAGAGAGAGGAGGGGGGGGGGGAGGGGGGGGGGGAGGGAGAAAGAAGCGTGTGAATATGTGTATGTGTGTGTATAAACTGTTATGTGGATGGTTGTGCGGGGATGTTTGTCCGTGTGCGTATGAGAGAGAGAGAGAGAGAGAGAGAGAGAGAGAGAGAGAGAGAGAGAGAGAGAGAGAGAGAGAGAGAGAGAAGAGAGAGAGAGAGAGAGAGAGAGAGAGAGAGAGAGAGAGAGAGAGAGAGAGAGAGAGAGCGTGTGTGTGTGTTTGTCTGTGTGTGTACCTGAGATTGTGCATGGTTATGAGTGTGTACAGGGGGGTGGGGGGGTGCTTGTATGTGAGAGAAAGAGTGAGAGAGAGTGTGTATGTGTGTGTCTCAGAGAGAGAGAGAGTGATAGAGAGGAGCAGAGAGAGAGCATGGGTGTGTATGGTAGTATGTGTGTGTGTGTGTGTGTGTCTGTGTGTGTGTCCGGGTGTGTGTATGAGAGCGAGTGTGTGCTCTGTGTGCGTTTGTGTGTGTCTGTATCTATGCGTATGGTTGTATGAGTGTGTGTGTGTGTGTGTGTGTGTGCGTTTATATGTGTGTGAGAGAGAGACTGTGCTTATGTGTGAATATGTGTGTGTATGGCTGTGTGTGTGTGTGTGAGAGAGAGAGAGAGAGAGAGAGAGAGAGAGAGAGAGAGAGCGAGAGAGAGAGAGAGAGAAAGAGAGAGAGAGAGAGAGAGAGAGAGAGAGAGAGAGAGAGAGAGAGAGAGAGAGAGAGAGAGAGAGAGAGAGAGAGAGAGAGAGAGAGAGAGAGAGAGAGAGAAAGGGGGAGAAAGTAATGTGTGTGTGGATGTGTGCGTGTGTGTCTACGTATGCGTGTGTGTATGTGTTTCTGCGTGTGTTTGTTTGCGTGGATTACAAGCAAGTACGATAGAGAAGCTGTGACACTCCGTTCCCGTGAGCATATTGTTTCCTCTCAATTCTCCACCTACCTATCTGCGCACCCCTTCAACCCCTCCATCTCTCTCCATCTTGTTTTCGTTTCTCAAGACTCTAAGCACAGCCCCCCCCCCTCCCCTCCCCCTTGCCACCAGCCCACCACCACAGCCCAAAAATGCAAACCAAACTGAGCTCAGCGCCGACGTTCAACCTCAGTTTTATCCGTCGGAAGGCTGGTGTCTGAGCCGTGCCTCGAGAATCCACGTGCAGCAGTGGAGTGTCGAGGTACAAGCGACGTGCGAATTTGAGACTGTCGAGTTGGTTGATGGCGCGTAAGTAAACTCGGCCGAGCTGTACTTTCCGCGTCACCGAGAGATGATGACGGGGAATCAATTTCGTTGAATACTCTCTTGGAACCGCTTCCCCGAGTGCATATAATGAAGGTTTGATTATCCTCTCTTACCGTTTCATCGCTAGCCGGTGCCGTCCCGAATCCGTTGGGCGTCTGCTGGAGCTGCGTGTGCCATGGTCGGCCGGCGAGTGTTGGCGACGACGGCATGTCGCAGACGAAGCTGTGCCCATCTGTCGCAGTCCCGTACGGCCGCACCCAGTACCGACTCCCTGCTCGACAGTCGCTCGCGTTCTTGTTGTCTACTTCAGATACCTCCAATAGTTACGCATCGTCTAAGATACAGGCACACAGCGCCGCTCTGAAGCCGCTGCGATAGCGGAAGTTCGGTTACTGCTGCGACTACGCGTGCCGTGTTTCCAGTGGCACAGGTAACCGGTTAGAATCCGAGCGTCGTCCGTCCTCTTCCTAACCTGTACATGTATTATAAAGCGTTCTATTAAATTCCTTATAGCAGTAGTCCAAAATCCTTTTAGCAATCAGTATTCACTTTGCTTGGTGGTCTCAGCTGATTTACCTTATATGAAGAATTTTTACTCTTAGCACTTTAGCCACTCCTTGGTGGCCTCCAGTGCTTTTTCTTGTAAGAAATTATAAATTTAGCCACCGCTTCCTCAGGATTTGATAATTACGGGATTACCCGTACCAGTACCTACGTGTGTAGTCAGCATCCCGGCCTATATACTCATGCACAGGCGGTACGGGTACGGGTATGCTACATGATGTTGTCGTCAAGCCAATTATTTGCAGTACCCGTACGGTAGTGGTGCGCGTGCTGTATATGTTGTATATGCCGTAGTCGAAAAAAACAATTACAAGAAAAAGCTGTGGAGGCCACCAAGCAAAAAGATGAAGAAAATAGGTAAAAACCTAAGCCCGAGGAACAGGAAGGCATACCACCGCGTCAGCACTGCCCTCCTGAAAAGCGTCGCGGAGATAGGAACCCAGAGTGCCATGAAGAGCACCAAAAAGACGTTGCATGAATTCACGTCGCACATCCCCCAAAAAACGCCGAAACGGAACATAAGTAGATCGACGAACAAAATGGTGCATACGGACATAACTGTCATAGCGCAAGGAGTGAGAGTCAGCGGCACCCATGCCAGGGAAGCGACGAACAGCCACCAAAATAGCCAAGCGATCAACCAACTCAGCCGCCATCGGCGCCAATCGGCCCCCATCCTCCATGGCGAAGGGATAGTAGTCATGGATCGACTGAACCGAAGGCGTGCCAAGCAAAGCAAAAGTGCGGAGGTCCGCATCAAGTTTGCCATTCTGAGCTCCCAATGCAAGTTTGCCATGGAGTGGGAGACGAGCACCTATACGAGGAACATTGGTGTTCGTGCGAGCACTTGTAACCGTCACATCAACAACAAGGTGACGGTGCGGAGCCATGAAGTCTAACCAAACCACATCCCCAGGACGATCTCGAGAAGCTCCCGACCGAATACGGCGGACCTCCAACCGCAAGTCCCGGCCCTTAGTAGCCCCCGCTTCAAGCATGAACTCTTCAAGCACGTGGACAATACGGTCGTGGAGTTGAATGATATACCAAGAGCACGGGCACCGGGTGATATGGTCCATGAGCATAGCGGCAGGTGAGCGCTCACCCGACATAAAGATGCCCGATACCGTCGACAAAGATCCATACCCGTAAGACTCTGAAGGAGCCTCATTGTACCGAGGGCACTTTCGAACATGAGAGGCGCGCTCCGCGGTCAAGCCAAGCACCCGGTGGGTTGCCATCATATAGCAATCGGATGGCACCTTGAAACTAGACTCATGTGAAGCGAAAAAGAGAGCCAAAGCCCCGCGACCCGTACCTGAAATCACCCTCATATAGTACGGTGGGGAGGGTCTGCAAAACGCCAAGAGGCCAAAATAGGCCCGGGCACGAAGAATGCGCGAAATGCCCCGTTGGATGTGGCCCCCAGAATCTCCCAAGCGAGTGAGAGCATCGGGAGTCGGAAGTTGTAGGCAAGTCAGTTGGGAAGCGGGTGCCACCGCATTGTTGACCGGAGGTACCACCAACTCGACACCGGGCCCGGCATAATCGGAAAGGTTTAGGTTTAGTGTGTTAGTCATCACCACGAGACCCGATTCCGAAAACCCGCCCGTAGTGGAGATCGAATCATACGAATTGCGCAATTGGACCGCCCACGGTAAAGTAGAAGTGGCAACATTCAGTAGTTCATGTCGGATGAGACCGTACAAAGGACCTAGCGACTCGGACTCGTAATCAATAATCAGGTTGGCGAGGGTCGCACTGAATGAAGCATAGTGAGCAGGTTCGGCGTCGAGCTCGAGGGGCGGTACATTAAACCCCCCAAACTCCGCAAGGAGGGAAAGATGTCGTTTAGCACAATTCAGTTGGTCGAGTGTTTGTGCGTCCAAACAAACGCCCAAGATTCTATAGACCGCTGCACGAACGGCCCTGTCAGCAGTAGCAAGGTACGGTCGGCAGATATTTGGGGGGGAGGGTGCGGAGCAAGAACCCATAGCGGCGTACCGCACACGTGATCATCAAGCGGAAAGTGGCGTGTGTCCCTCCGAAGTCCGACATAGCAAAGCAAACGATCTTGTCCAAGAGGAGTTGATGAGCCTCAACGGTGTCTTGTAGCCAAGAATGAACATAGTTCTCATTATGAAATGTTGGAGGGCCGTCTGCCATCGAGAAGTCCATCGCCAAAGGGGCTCCAAGGTTACTAGTACCCGTAACAACGGGGACCATCGCCCGTATCACCTCGACAAGTTTAGGGGCCGCATCCGGAGGTACCATGCGCGTATATTTGATTGGTTGAACATTCGGCAGACTTTCCCTAGTTCCTCCGTAGCCACCGTACTCACAGTCGGGACGAAAGGCGTTTTGATCAAATACTTTTCATCGTCAGAAAAGGCCGTAGTCAACAAATGCATATGTTGTAATCAAAACTACGCATGTCAACAAAAAAGGATTACAGGGAAAACGAGATGAGCACGGACAGGGAAAAAGGGAGGTAATTAATCAACAAATGCTGTACAAAAGAAAGCAATGAACATCACCAATCAAAAAAGAAAAAGGAGGAACAAAGAGGATTTTTTTCTCCTTTCTTCTTTTTGCGTGGTGGTCTCCACTGTTTTTTCTTGAAAGAATGTTTTGAAAAAGGAGGGAAAAAAAAACACGCCTAAGCCCGAGGAGCAAGTAAGCTTGCCACAACATCGGCACTACCCTCTTGCAAAGCATCGTGAAGATGGGAACCCAAGGAACCATGAAGATCATCAAAGAGATGTTGCAGGAATTCTCACCGCACATCCCCAAAAAACCGCCGAAATAAAGGGACCAAAAGCATATCGACGAACGAAATGTTGCATGCGAACATAATTGTCAGATCGTAATGAACGAGAGTCCGCAGCAACCATGCCATGGAATCGACGAGCTGCCACCGAAATAGCCAAGCGATCAATCAACTCAGCCGCCATAGGCGCCAACCGGCCCCCATTCATCCTCCGGAGCGAAGGGATAATAGTCGTGGACCGATTGTACCGAAGGCGTGCTAAGTGAAGTTGAAGTGCGAAGGTGAGCATCAAGTTTGCCATGCTGAGGTCCCAATGCAAGACTACCCGGGAGTGGGAGACGAGCGATCATCAAGGCGGCACTGGAGTTCGTGCGAGCACTTGTGACCATCACATCAACAACAAAGTGGCGGTGTGCAACCATGAAGTCCAACCATACTACATCCGATCTCGATCTCGAGAAGCTCCTCATCGAATACGGCTGACCTCCACCTTAAGTCCCGCCTCTCAGTAGCCCCCACTTCAAGCACGAGCTCTTCTAGCAAATGGATAACCCGATCGTGGAAATGAATTATGCAAACCAAAAGCACGGGCATCGAAGGATGTGGTCCATATGACGATGTTTTATAATTCGTGTATTAGTGCGAGTGCATGATGAACAAATCTACGTGTATGACTAAATTGCAAACGTTCTGCTACCCCTTCATTCGCCCTTGAAGATGAGGGTCTTTTGGCTCCCCTTGTTCTTGAGCTCATCGATGGCATGGCAATGATTTTGGTGGATGTTCGCAGCTTCCCGGTGATGATCGGGGCTTCTTCGACTCGCAATTTGCGTGTGGAGCCTCGTGCCCGCCTTGAGGAGTTTGTTCGTTAGACTATCTCGGTTTTTAGTCGTTTGTGGGAGATGTGAAGCGCAAGGAATTGATAATGCATCGAGTTTCGGTTGTCCTTCATGGTGCGCTTGGATCCCAACTTAGTGATGTTGTGCAAGGTTGTTGTAGTAGTAATGACGGGGTTGCGTGTCTCCCTACAGGACTGCGGGCTTAGGTGTTCATGAGTTGTGTCCCTCCCTTTTGTTGATGATTCTCCACCGCTTTTCTTGTAGTTGAAATTGTTAAGTGCAGGCGTTGGGAGCCACGACAACCATCACCTATCATATATTGGTCGTAAAACTTTTCCCAACGTTGTCGACAGAAAAGTGCAGAAAAAACATTGATTAAGGATTTAAAGTCCAAACGCATAAAAAAATATAAAAATTTGTATGAAATTTTCATACGAATAAGTAGCAAATCGGTTTGCATTGTTGGAACCCACTTTACTGGACCTCACTCGTTCGATGTTCGAAGTCGATGGAGCTACACAAAAATGTTGATGCTCTCTAGTAAAGGGACTACGTGTGTGCCGTATGCTGAGGAATTTTGAAACTTGAAAATATTTACAACAATACCGAGTTAACGGTTGCCTTCTCCGGGCGCCCCATTTGATCATACCTATCGTAGGTCTCTTCGATGCTCAGGATGTACGCCATGTAACTACTAATCCCAATATCTCCAATGACTGTAGCAACACCGTCGTAAAGATGCCCGTAAATAAGTTTGATTTTTTTCTTCTATTTGTATTTTCCTGCATGCATGCATGAAATATGACATGTCGCTATTCTCCACGATACGCGGCATGCTTTACGAGAGCGCTAATCAGCCAAGCTAGTGAGCATGCGCTCCTCGAGTCTGGCCTAGTTGACCTTAGCTTTTGTGGGACTCCGGTCGTGTCGGAGTTGGGAGGGGAGGCATGCGAAAACCCGCTCGCTCAGGTCGTCGACGGTCCCTTCTCGATCCACGCGCACCCTCGTCCGAGATAAGCGTTATTCTTGTCGTCGCAGCTCGCCACCTAGCCTAGTCTTCCTTCCTCCTTCGGGGCCCGGGAAGAAGAGAAGGCTAAAGTTTCAGACTGTGTCCGGCTGGCACTCTTGCCTCCATGCCAAAGTTTTTCTTCTATACATAGTCCTTCACCGTCTCTTTTATAGCACTTAACTAGTCGCGACGTGTCCGTCCAAATCGCCCCCGGTGGTTTACGCTATTAGGGGGCCGCATGTACGAGATGTGTGCCGTTGCGATAATCCAATGCACATAGTCTAAGGCAACCTATCGATAATTGGGTACCGACTAGGGGAGGAGTTGATTAAACACACGGTTTGAGTCGCCACTCCGCAAAAGATGATGGGTACGAATATATTTCTTCAAATAAAACCCTTCGTACCGGGGTTTCTTAGCGGCGGTCGATCATGTGGATCACCGCAGCTCGATCGTGTCTCTCCTCCTCCGGCATGCCACCCTCTCCGGCCTGCGACCTTCCTCCGGCCTGCGTAGCTTCTCGCCTCGCCCTCATGGGATACTTGAGTCTCGCGGGCCGGTCGGCTGCCACCGAATGCCCTGCCCTAGCGATATTTCCCTGCCGTTTGCCGCCAACTCCAACGCCCGTACCAACTTCCTCGGATCCGCCCGTACCCACAATCCCGTATCGCCGCAAGACAGCTCTTCAGATATAGGACCCGTCCATAGACATGAGGGTATTCGAGGAGTATCAAGCATTGAAAAGAAACATCGGACCAGCCGACCGGGAGATCTTGACGTTGGTATTCATATACTATTTCAAAAAGCCTTCCGCACCGAGGCTCCCCGTCAACTGTACATCACGCGGATCAAATATGCCGATTCTCACCTTGCCTAGCCCCCAACCATGCCAGGCTTGGCACGGCTTTAGGGTTACCAACACACACCACGTGGAGGTGGGGGTGAGTGCCGACGGGTCCGCGAGCGCACCCCCTCCGGGGCCGCCGCCGCTGCGCAGCCGGCGGGCGCGGTGTGCCGCGGGAATATTTCCATCGCTGTAGTATACGCAGAAAGCTTTTTGCGCGGACTGTGTGTCATCGTGGCATGGCTCGTGCTTCTTCCTTTGTTGAGATGACACATATTGCCATGCCTTTCTTCACCCGCTCCATGGATGGCATGTGTGTGTCGTCGATTAGGCTCGGGGTCAACCTTTCTTTAGCCCCCCACCCATATCTTTGCCGATATAGGAATCAAACATCATACAGAACAGGATTGTCAGCCGACCTCGGTCGGTTGCCCCCCGTAGCGGTGTAGAGCAGGCCGCGTATCGTGCATCTCCAGCGAACTTTTCTGCTTGCATAATAGACAAGTGGACTACGCGGCAGATTTTATTTTTGGTCTTTTTTATCATTACGGCTTTTCTACTATTTAGCCGGTATTGGTGCTATTTATACAATATTTTGCATCGACGATGCGGAGAAGATGGATTTGGGAGACTTACCGTATATTCAATTTTGATTACCATGCATTCAGTCGAGGGAGCATAATAAGGCAATTATAGGTTATAGCATGCATATTGTTTTAATTCAATTTCAATTGGCCTTGTTATCCATCAATACATTGTAAGTAGTATCACAATGCATCACAAAAAAATCGTCCCTTCACGGTAGTGCCACCGATGTTTAAGCGTGTTACATCGATCTCATCTTATGACAGAAGTTCAACTACCATAGATTACATCAAAAATTCATTTCCAAAGAGTATTAAATCAGCAAAGGTGTTGACGTCGCTTATATTATAATCTTGAGGTAGAGTCCGGTGGGTAATAAATAGCATTACCTGCAAAGATTCCGAAACGCGCTCAAGGAAAAAAATACCCTTTTTCTAACGAGGACCGAAAATGGTTGTCATTGTCCTTGATGTCGCCTTCTCCCAAAGACTCTCGTACGCGCGATTGTAACAACCCGACGAAGCGATGCCATACTAATAACGGCAGCCATATCACGGTCGGCGGAAAGTAGCAAAGATATTCTCTGTGGTCGACATCCCCAAAGGCGGTCGTAAGCATCATCATCGTCAGCCCCTAAGCATGTAGGGCGGCGATCGTCGCACTTTGCTCTCGTGTTGCGCACTTCGCTCTCGTGCTATGTGATAGTCCGCCCCGACTTTGAAGTTTTTGTAACTTCTGCCCTAGACGAATGTAGTGGTACGTATGTAAAAAAAAATGGAAATTGGAAATTAAACACAGCATGTGCCGGCAAACTGGACCGACTGCCGTCTCTCGGACCTCTCTACCAAGCCATACATGACTTATAAGCGAGTTTAGCCCGGGTCTCTTCGACCAGGTACACCTATCGACACACCTATCTGCAATGTGTGTCGATGTTCCTCGGGAGTTAAAAAACTGTAAGCAACCTCAGTAATTGCCACAGTCCCCCCGCCTAAGCAGTAACAGCGTAATAATTTTGTAATCAAGAAAAACAGATCTAAAAATAAATCCACTTGTCGAGAAATGCAAAACTAAACTGCTGCTCGACCTTCACGATGCTCGGCCCGCTCCCACCGAACCGGGGTGCCGACCGGCCGAGGCCGGTCGGCGTTCGGGAGGGACGACGGGCCAGCCTAAACTAGCTCCCGCGTGACTTCGGTCTTGCCGAAGAGAGGAGGGGAAAGGCTGGCAAAAAAACCCTCCTCGCGTGGTCGCTCGTCGATCCCGCCGCCCCATCCCGTAAGCCCCGCCAAGGTCGCCGCCGCATCCGCCGACGCGACGGTCCTCCTTGTCGAGGTCCCCCGTCACCTCCAGGGCAGGTGGGGGGGACCGAGACACATAGACATAGAAAAAATGGGCGCTCCTGCCTCCGCACCTGAATTTTCCCCGGTCATTCCCCCGGTTTTTTCTCTGTCTGGTACCCGGGTACCTGTCAGGTAGTCCGGCCTGCGTCCGTACCCTCCCCCCCTCTGATGCGCGTCCACCTAGCAGACTTTGTTGAAACAGGGGCCTCCGCGCTCACCCGGGCCCCCCCGCAAGGGTTTCGTCTATCCGGTAGTGGGTATCGAGGAGGGGGGGGGGGGGTGGGGGGGGGGGGTCAGGTCGCCGTAGCCGGATCCGTCGGGCCGCGGGTGCACGGAAATTAGTCAAAACCCTCCGTACGGGGTTTTCCGGCGGCGCCGACCCGGAGGGTCGTCGTCGCCAGATCTTGTCGCTCCTTCCGTCGCGACATGCCTCCTTGCCGCCCAAGCCTTACCCCCCCCCCCCCCCTCGGGAGATGTATCTCGTCGGCGTGGCGGCTCGCTAGTGAGCGCCCTACCCTGGTGCTGCTCCCCAACTAGCTCGACGCCGGGTACGGATATTATTTTAATTATCCAAAAAGCCCTCCGTACAGGGCTTTCCGGCGGCGGCTGATCCTGAGGATCGCCGCCGCCTCACATAGCCGCTCCTCCGCCTGCGGCCTGCCACCGGCCTATGCCATGTCTTGCTTCCCCCCCTGAGAAGTGTCGACCGGCACAGGGCTGGTAGGCGGCTAGCGAGCGCCCTTTCTTGGCGCTGCTTCCCGGCTGGCCACCACCGGCTCCAACACCCACCCCCCGCCGCAGATCCGGCCGTACCCTCCTCGCAATCAGACGCTCCTGAAGTACAGGTCCCACCCCCTCGAGGAAGAGCTGTTCTTAGTAGTATCTGTACGCGAAAAATCATATCGGACGGGCCGAGCGGGAGATCTCGGTGCCGGTTTTGCACAGAAATTATTTTTTTCAAAAGCCCTATGTACAGGGCTTTCCCGACAGCTGCTGATCCCGCGGATCGAGCTGTCGGCCCTCTTAGCCCCCTACCGTGCCACGCTTAGCACGGCTACGGGGTTTCCAGCGCCCACCACGGGGAGGTGAGGGGATGCCGGCGGGCCTGCGAACGCACCCCCCTCCGGGGCCGCCGCCGCTGCGCCGCCGGCGGGCGCCTACGTATGTAGTATGGCAAGTAATGGTGGGGCGGTTGGTAGTCGCCGAGCGCGCGCGTGTGTGTGTGTGTGTGTGTGTGTGTGTGTGTGTGTGTGTGTGTGTGTGTGTGTGTGTGTGTGTGTGTGCACGCGCGCGCGCGGTTTCCCTCATGGCACCAGAAAGTCTCCCTCATCGTTGTGTATGATGCACGTCCAAGCAATATGTTGCGGGGCAGGTTTGCCATCGTGGAGAGTGCGAGTGTGCCGGGCGCGTCCTCCTTAGCGATCATGCTCCATTGTTTTTACCTCCCGCGACATGGGTTGCCACTCGCAGGCACCTCTGCCTAACATCGCGGGCGCGGAGTGAGTTAACATCCAAATACCGGTGTATTCCTGTGTATTTAGCATTTACATTAACACACATATAGGGACTCGCATCTAGCGGGGGCGCGGAGAGCCGTGACTTGCTGTCTCGCGACTCTCCTCCGGTTTTATGGCATGCGTTACGTGCATTGTCTTAGTCGTCGTCACACCTAACCTTTTCGTGTGTGTATGTGTGTGAGTGGTGTGTGTGTGTGTGTGTGTGTGGTGGTGTGTGTGTGTGTGTGGTGTGGTGTGGTGGTGGTGGTGGTGGTGTGTGTGTGTGTGTGTGCCGGGGAGGGGGGGTGTTTAGTGGTATCGTTATAATTGTTTCACACCCTCTTACTTTTCTCGTCCTTTCCACGCATTGTTTCCAACAATGCTTGTAAGAGTCGTGTGTTCTGCTTGGTTTTCCCTTGGACTGTAGTACGTGTCTACATCTTCTCACTTGTAATTAAATTACTGCATTGATGCACCTCGCTATCATCACACTGCTATGTACATGTACAGCTTGTACCCGTACGGTACCTTATAAGCAAGTTTACCCTAGGGCACGTTTTGCCAAAGATGTCAGCTTGCTTACAATTTGGCCAAAAGACACCCACAGACAGGGTCTGGGGGTCGATTAGAGCAGGATTATAGGGATGGGTGGGTGGGTTCGCGCGAAGCCTAGATTGGCTGAGCGCGAAAGTAGAGAGTGCCTAGGCTCGTGGCTAGCTACGGCTTATAAGGCACGGGCTAGCTAGAGATGACCGTTGGGGAAGTTGTTGGTCGTTGGCTGCGTCTAACTGCTCGGGCAAGGTGGTTGCCCTGCAGGTGAGACGCGCCGATATTAACGGTAACAGTAACCGCTAGAGTTACTGTCCCGTACACATGATATTGGATATGCAAACCTCTAGATTCAAATCAATCTGACCATTTACCCTAGGGCACGTTTTGCCAGTAACCTAAAGCCAAAGGCTTGCACAGCTAGAATTAGTGTTGCGGGGGGGACGGAGTGAGCCAGCCGAAGAACCGCCAAGCAGCAGGTGTTGGGGTCATGGTGGGGTCAATATATTTGCCTTCGGTCACAGAGCTGTTCTTGGCCCAGCCACCCATAAATTTGATTACGGGGAGGGGCGCGCCGATGCAGCTGGCAGCGGACGCCGCGCCTTTGCGTAGGCTGTGCGACGTCCACTTGAAACCGGTGGGCGCGGATGAGTTGACGGTGCGGAGGGCGAGGGTGAGCCAGGCGGAGACGGTGGACGCGGCGCCCCACTCGTGAGAAGGGGGAAGTAGGCGGTGCTGTAGCATTTCGAGGCCACGGCGGGCGTCCGCCAGGAGTTCGCCCACGGCGACAGGTTGGCGCTGGTGGTCGCGGAAGAACTTGTTAACCGCGGAGAAGTAAGGTTGCAGCGAGCTCGCGGCGACCGTCCCCAAGAGGGCTAGCCAGGCCGTGTAGCGGACCATCGTGGCTGGCGTGGCCTGTAGCGGGGCGATATTTTCCTCTGCACAAAAAAAAAAAACTGTCAAATTGCGCTACTGTAGCTCGAGTACGTAGAGGGCGCTAGCGAGTTGCTGAGTAGGGCAACCGCCGTAACCCCGAGCTTGTCTGATCCTAGGAGGTCTTGAAAAGTTTCAGTCATATCGGAGGACCAGGGCGACTGTGCTGCTTCACGGCGTAATCCGTAGCGCGGCGGTCATGTACGCAGAGGGGGGACGTGCTGTACAGGAGCATTTAATCGGTCCGGGCGTATCGCCCGGCCAATCGCACCGCGTCGAATGTAGAGCCAAGAGGGGGTGATAGCCGAAAGGCCACGATGCTCCACGCGGGAGGCCCGACCCCTTCGCGCTTGCCTAGCCTGCCGGGAAAGAACAGGTCGCGGGACGCTGGGAAGTGCACGGTCTCGGTGGCCAAGCGGGCGAACGCGTGGTACCACGTTTTGTTTCGCCAGTAGGGGGCGATGACAGTCGCCGCGGCTTGAGCTTGTTCGAGTTTTGCGGCGAGTGCTGGTAGGGCAGACCAAGGGGGGTTGCAATAGTTGTTCTCGCGTTTCCACGCCGCGTCGGGGAGGTGTAGGCAGTCGATGTCCTCGCACAGGGGGTCGCGCCAGCGGGCGTTGAAGCGTGGCAGTTGCGTGTTGAGCATAGAAGCGAAACGGTCGATCGTATGCGGGCCCCACCGGCGCTGAAGGTGGTTGAAGAGTTGTGGGTTGAGTTGCCAGTCTTCGGAGTCCATCTCGCGGCTGAGCGTGTCGGCCCAGACGTTGGCGGCCGACCGGATGTAGCGTGGGCGGATGTGGATGTCGTTGGTGTCGAGTAGGAACCACAAACGCCGTAGCTCGGTCATCATGACGGGCGAACGGGACGTTAGTTTGGTTAGGACGGCGACCACGGCAGTGTTGTCCTCGTGGAGGAGGACTTGTCGTCCTCGGAGTTGCGGTAGAAAGGATTCGACCGCGTGCCGGACCGCTCGAAGCTCCTTCCACGTAATGTGTTGGAGGCGGTCGGGGGCGCTCCAAAACCCGCGGGCTTGGTAATTGGCGTCCTCGTTGAGGACGGCTCCCCACCCGTAGTCGCTCGAGTCGGCGTGCAAATAGGCGGTCTCGATGGGCTTGTAGATCGACCGGCCGTTGTGTTGGGAGGGTACCGTGCGCCACCACTCGAGGTCGCGTCGGAGTTGGTGGGTGAGGCGCACGCGTCCCCCCCAACCGGTACGGGTAGACAAGACGTTGTGGAGCTCGCGCAGAAAGAATCGGGCGGGCGCGATGGCGAGGTAGAGAAATTGCGCTTTCCCCGCGAAGGCTGCGAGTTGGCGTGTGGGTAGCCATCGTGCGTTGGACGCCGCTCGTCCGAGCAAGGACGAAGCGTGTTGTGCGAGGTGTTGCAGTTTTTTGAGTGGGGCGCGAAACTCGCCGCGTTGTAAATCCACCGTGAGGCCCAAGTGGTCGCCGACCTGCGTTGGCGTCCACACACCTTTCTTGGGGTTGCGTTGTAGGCCGAGGCTGTCGAGCAGGGCTTGAACGCGCTGCCGAAGTAAGAGTGCCTCGTCGTAGGAATCCGCCAAGAAGAGGAAGTCGTCCATGTAGGGGAGTAGGCGGGTTCCGCGCCATCGCGCGTTCCGGAGGAGGCGCTTGGACGGGCGGCGCGGGCCGGCCGGTGTAGATGCGGGCGTGGGAGGTGGTGGGCGGCGTAGGTGGTTCGTAAACACTTGCGTGAGTTTGCAAAAGTAGTAGGCGGAGCCCGACCACCCCATGGGGAGGCACGCGAGGCGCCATAGGGTGCCGCGGTAGTTGACCGTGAAGTAGTCTCGGTCTTCCTCCCGGATGCCAAGGGTGTAGTACCCGTCGGTGAGGTCGAGTGAGACGAAGTAGTCCCCCGGTCGAGATAGATGGCGGAGGTGCTTGAGGGTCTCGCAAGTCATGTTGAACGTCGAGCAGTAGCGGTTGAGTTCTCGAAGGTCGATAATCAAGCGCCATTGATTGCATCCGGGTTTTGGCACCAAGAACAACCGGGAGACGTAGCGGGGGTTCGTAGAGCGCTCCCACGCGCCGCAAGCCTCGAAGCGTGGTAGTTCCGAGTTGAGAAACTCGAGTTGGTCGGGTGTGGCGTCCAGCATGGAGATGCCGTGGTTGAACGGCTTGGGGCGTAGACCGTGCTTGAACTTTACACGTACGCCGTGGCGGATCCAACTTAGGACTTGGCCGCTCGCGCCGATGCGCTCCCACTCCCGCCACCTTCGACGTACGCGGTGGCGCATGAAGGAAGATGTCGGGGAGCAGGAATCGGCGCGGCGGGCCACACCATCATTTCTTGCTTGGGGTTTTAGCCGAGTCGGTCGGCTTGGGGGGTGGAGCGGCTCGTGCCGCGGCTGCTGCCGCTGCAACGGCCTTGCGTTTGTCAGCGGCGGCTTTGCGGGCTCGAGCGTCGGGGCCGGTAGGCTTGTCCGGCGTGACCTTTGCGAAAGCGGCGCCGGCGGCGGCTTTGTTGGCGGCGTGTAAGCTGACTTCAAGCGTGCGGTCGATGAAAGCTTGGCGTAGTGCGTCCAATGTGCCGGAGACCGCGGTAGGACGCGGTCGGCAGAAGCGCTCGTGTGCCAATTCGGCGAACACGCGGTGTCCGCATCTGTGCTCGTTTGTCCGCCCTTGGTGAGGCGGAGGAAGCCCAATCGAGTACGGGCGGCCTCCTCCGTCGCTGTGTGGGTGCGATGACCCGCTCGGATGAGGGCAATCGCTGCCGCCTGCTTTGTAGGTAGAGGTGGGCCGTGCGACAACGTGTCCAAAGCCTCGCCAATTGCCGCGTTGGCGCAACTGTCGAAGAAGGCATAGCACCCGATGTGTAGGTACTCGTCGTATGCCGCTTGGGTGCGTTTGTCGCTTAGGGCTCGGGCGGTGTCGTCCGTGAGCGTCCACAGACGTGGCTCCTCGACGTCTCGAGGGGGACGTTCGAGGCCGGCCGGGATGACTTCACCGTAGTAGGTGAAGTCGACGAACTCGGCCGCGGAGGGGTCGGGTTCGTCGTCGAGCAGGTCAATAGGTGGCTCTGGGGCCGCCTTACCACCCTCCGTCGCTGTTGCGGCGGCGGGAATGGACTGTTGTTGATCGGTAGTAGCAGGTGTAGTTGTCGATTGCTAGAGATGTGCGAGTAAGGCAGCGTTAGCCGCCAAAAACTGCTCAGTAATCCGTTGTTCCGATGCCAAAACTGCCGTACGAATCTGTTCGGCTGTGCGTTGTTCGAGTGAGGTAGCGTGAGGGTCAGCCGCTGCGGCGGATGTAGACTGCTCAGGCTGCATATTGGGGAACTGCGTGGCTGAACGAGGGGAAGTGTCGCGTGACGCTCGAGTGCGCATGGGACGAAAAGGTAAAACTGACACCCTGCTCGACTACTAGAGTCGAGACTGCATTCGCGCGAAGCCTAGATTGGCTGAGCGCGAAAGCAGAGAGTGCCTAAGCTCGTGGCTAGCTACGGCTTATAAGGCACGGGCTAGCTAGAGCTGACCGTTGGGGAAGTTGTTGGTCGTTGGCTGCGTCTAACTGCTCGGGCAAGGTGGTTGCCCTGCAGGTGAGACGCGCCGATATTAACGGTAACAGTAACCGCTAGAGTTACTGTCCCGTACACATGATATTGGATATGCAAACCTCTAGATTCAAATCAATCTGATCATAAGAGGTGACTACGAGCAAGCGTGCAGTGCGCGCCCTCGAAACCGCCGCCCCATCGTCATATTTACGACGCGGCAAGGAATAAAGGATAAACCCGTGCCGGAATATTCGCGCGACGCCTCTCGTATAAGCCCTGAACGTTCGTCACGAGATCAGCCGACTTCACGGACTGGACGACAATTCAGCACTCCGCACGCGCATCAAAGCGACACGACCATCCTTTTCGCCTTGCCCACAGGCTCGCCGAACCCCTAAACGGTATTTACAATTAAATATTCCCAGCATTGCGGCTGTAGTGTAAGCTAGGAACAGGAGCGGTATCGAGTCAGCCAACAGCTGCGGAATGGACGTCGCGGAGACGATGGACGACGGCCCGGCGCTGGCGCCGTCGCCGTCGCAATGGCTGGCAGTCGAGGAGGAGGCAGATTGGCTAACAAACCGAGAAGAACTTCCGAACACATTCGTGGGAAGCTTAGTCGCATGCATGGTGGTCCACGGCATATTATTATTCCTCACGAACTACGGCGCAGGCAAGCGCTGGAGCGAAAGCGAGCAAGTGAGGCTTCCGTACAGGTAAGACTACCCGCCGCTCTCGGGAATGCAAAGGCGGACGAACGGGATTACGCACTACATAGTATTTGCGTGAAGTTGCGTCGAGTTGTGCAAAACCGTGCATCAGAACGTCTGTAATTTTACCTCTCGTCCGTTTGTTAACTCGCACAGGATTGTCTCGTTGGTACATTCGGTGGCTGTTTCCGGCTACAGCGCGGGACGGCTGCTCCTGGGCGAGCAGCTAGACCGACTATTCATCTTTGACACAGACACGCAAAGCATGATGCACATAAGCGCCGGCTATTACCTCTACTCACTGCTGTTTTATGCTATGGTGAGTGTGACGGAAGTGGTTTGAATGCCAGCACAGCTTGCCTTGAAATCGATATTAACTGCCTGACGTTCGTCTTTCCCTGCACACACAACAGCCCACCGTCATGTGATCATGCCCTGTCATGGTCCTCACCTGCCCCGTGTCTTACCTCCCCATTCAGAACGTCAACGTCTTCCCCAAGCGGATCCTTATTTCAATGTTCTTCAACCATTCATCAGCCCTGGTGGCCGCAGCTCTGCAGCGAGTACGACCCCACTCCTGCCGTGTGCCAAACGGATGATGCCACACCAAATTAATGAGCTAACACCAACGTGCATGTACCTGGCTTGTTGCAGTTGTTCCCAGCATCGATAGCAGCAAGGGCTTTCCACCTTCTCAACTTCAACAAGTAAGTAGCATTGCCCATTATGTTGCAACCTGCAACAAGACAGTGTCAAGTACCCAGCCCCTCCTATTGACCTGTTGTGTGTGGCCGTTGGTTGCAGTTTTCCCATGGCAGCATCAAGCTTTGTGTACTTGATGACCAAGGCCAAGGTGAAGCTGCTCATTCGTATCCGGGCAGCCCTCAGCATGCTTGTCGCATTCGCAGCAGCGATGTTGATGAATGTCTACACCACCTACACCGTGTGCATGTATGTATACAACCAAGAGCTATGGCATGTGGAGGTGAACCCCCCTCTTCCCGATTCTAAACTACAGCAGCTGGTGTACATCCATCCATCCATACCTGAGGCATTGGCAGACCACGCGGATTCAAAGACAACGCACAGACTGAAAGGCACGGGTGCATCTGTGTGCCCCCCCCTGCAAGGTGGATGAGCGGGTGGGCAGATACGCCATCCCATTCAGTGTCGTACTATGCGTCGCTGCGGTGGTGGTGGGGTACACCAACTTCGTATTTTTCTCGCACTCGGTGGAGTATGTCAAGGTGGGATGTCGCCCATCCCAGATTGAATGTGATTTAAACAATTTAATGACCAACACCGGACGCTGCCTATCTAAAACATTATCACAGGTAATTCACGCCGCACCCACGCGGCGCATTATTGACACTTCCTTGCCTTCCATACCTTAACAGATTAGATACATTTCGCCACGAAGCCCAGCCACACCGGAGCCTGAGCCTGAGCCGGAGACACAAGACAGCCCCCCTGTCACCCCTAAGAAGCCAAAAGGCGTGGGGAGCAGAAACAGAGACCGCCCGAGCGCAAAGGCAAAGCACGGAAAATTGGGGTGATGATACTGGGTAGGCAGTTCAGGGAGGTGTCACCTAAACGTTTCCCTACCTATATGCCAGCCCGTCCCATCCAGTGCAGGGGTGAGTTGCGTCGAGCTGCTCCCTCCTTCCCGAGCAACCGGAGTACGGTTGGCATGAAAAATAATTATGGATGGTATGAGAGGACAATTTAAAGAGATGCGCACTTGCCTGGCTCTCCTCGTGACCCCCCGCAGCCATTACAGGTTTCATCTAATCAGGAAAACAAAAAGTGCTCACCTTGCAACCCGGGCTCTCTCTACTCAAAACAGCGTCTACCTGAGGCAGTTGGTTTGGCTGCTTGCTTGTCCTCGTCCAGGCCGGTGTCAGTTGTACTCTAATGGGGGTTCAGGATGGGGAAATGCTATGTGAATGGGGAGAAAGACAGCTTGCCTCAGCTCAGGGACGTCGCGAAGCTCCTGCCAGTCGACGGGACGGTGGGTGAAGCAGGCTGGATCCTTGGTAGTAACTTCCGCTCCACTCGGAGCGGCGAAGGGTAGCGGCACACATGGATTTAGCAGCAACGGGGGATGATGGCGTCACCGCATGGAAGGTGCCCCCTTCAACGCCTCTCGCGGTCCCTGTCCCTGCGGTCGTCCCTGTCGCGGCGACGGTGGTCATCGTGCCTGGACCGGCTCCTCTCATAGTCCCTATCCCGTCTGCCGTCCCTGTCACGGTCACGGTCCCTCCGGTCGCCACGATCGCGGCTGCGAGAGTAAGCGTGTTGGGTGGGAGGAAAGTTTAAGTGAAGCTGTCAACACCTTTTGATCCACGGCATGGGTGTATGTAAAGCAGTCAGCCTGATGGGCACCCACCTGCGGCTCCTCCTCCTCTCGTCCCTGTCGCGGTCCCTGCGGTCCCTGTCGCGACGGTCATCGCGATCGCGGCTCGTGTCATCGCCGCGCGAAGGCTCACGTGGCATGGGCACACCTCTCAGCTTCTTCTGCAGCTCATCTAGCTTCTCGCGAATTGCCTTCCAACCAAGGTACTGCTTGCCGGACAGATGATCCTGAATACAACACCCAGACACCAGTTCAGTGGTCAGACCAAAGTAGATATAAGAACTTCAGAAAAAAAAGGAAAGGTTTGCTGGGGAAGAAAAGAAAAGAAAACGGAGAGGGGCGACAGACTCACCCTCCGACGGGCCTCGTTATCAGTAGAGTTCATAAAGACACCACAGATGTCACACACCGTCATCGTACGTTCAGGCTGCGTCGCCTGGCGGTGCTTGCTCTCCTTCTGCTTGGCGAATGCCTCGGCCTGCTGACTGAACACCTGAGCGCCGTCCACATCACCCTCCTCACCAAGCTGTTCCGCCTTTTCCAGAGCCTCTGCAAAGTCATACCAGAGGCATCCCTCAATTCCTACCTGCCATGCCGTAACATGTTCAAACTAATCTAAACCAAGCACAGCAACGCACCGCACCTTTCATCTTGGTGTCTAACTCATCCAACGCCACCTTGTCAGCGTCGCTCAAGGGACGGGGCTGGCTCTCCTTCTCGGCACGGTCCTTGGCACGCTGAATCTTGCGGTCCATCTCCCTCGTCAGCTGCTCCAGCACCCCCATCAGCTCATGCTCGTAGGGGTACCTGACAGAAATGGCCATCAACCCCTCAGAGCAGACCTAGTCTCACAGGAGGGAAGACATCATCATCCACACAAATACCCAACCCAAAGCATATATACCTAGCCCCTACCTGGATCTCTCCCGCTCCTCCAGCGCATCCCACTCCGCCTTGACTTCCTCGTCGCCATGAAACTCCCACTTGCAGACACCTGAACGGCGAGATACACACAAGCTGCTTCACAATACAGACCCAACCCAGGCGAAATGCTTTTCAAATTTTCATGGCATATAAAGAAGGTTTACGCCTTTTACCAATATATATAGGGAGTGAAGGACAACACGGGGAAGAAGAAAGAAAGGGATAAGAAAAGGAGAGGGGAGGTGGGGAGGGGGGGGAGCACCGAGGTCGCTGCGAGTGTTTTTGAAGAGCGAGTAAGGGCAAAGGCCGCAGAGGTCGTGCTTGCAGACGTCCGGGTCGTCAAACCGACGAGCTCGTCCAGTGCGCCTCTCCAGGGGCACGTCCCGCTCCTTGCCCATCAGCTCATCCAGGAGCTGGCGTGTCATGTCCATTGTGACAGCTGCGTTGGAGGGGCCGCGGGTGGGTCAGCACGTTGCACCCTTAGTTATAGCAGACTAACGGCGGGTCGGTTGAACGGCCACAGTGCGCAAAGTGAACTACGTCTCGTCAGGGCCAAAAACAAGTACGAAAACTCTATATGAGACCCTGGCGGATTTTTGGATTAATATGGGACACAACGCGAGAGCCTGTGTAAATCGAGCGGCGAAGATCTGAGACGGTGCTGAACGACCAAAAGTAATTTAGGCCTTCTTGGCCCCTGAGTCGAGTGGGGCTTACGACTATGGGCGCACGACCCGTGCAAGACGCCAGTAGAGTTAGATGAAAACTTGTAGAAAACCGGAGGTGTGATGAGAGTGAGACACGGCCAAGGTAGTCAACCAATAGTGCACATGTGACGGCTGATCTCCGGGCCGCAGGTTGTCTCGCTACAGGTACTGCTCAGACCCCAAGCGACCGGCTTTGTGGTTAGCGGCGCGCCGTCGGCCGCGATTTCGCCGTCCGTGCTTCAGCCGCTCTTCCCCCCTCGCTGTCATCGTCTGATGATGAGCTGTCCGTACTTAAGGTACATGTACCTCCTTGCTTTACTTAAAATGTAGTGTCCGGATTACAAGATGAAGAAAAACAGGGTCAAGGAAAAATAAGGGATGACGGGAAACAAAAGGGCAATAGTGACAAGCGGGTCACGGAATCCAAAGCACGGGAAAAAAGAAGCACTACATCGTGCACAAACCTATCATCTTTCGCGGATGGTGGCAAAGTTCACCTAAGAACCGGCCTTAAACTGTGTACGGTAAGAGACAAGCACGGAGGGAAACCCTAACTACCCGGCACTTAAATGTAGCCCTAACCCCTCACGCTACCCCCAAGTCATTAGATCAACATATCCGAAACCCGGGGATAGCTGAGCGGTATGATACCATCCCTAGCAGATTTGCACAGAGGAAACCCCTAGGCAACGTTGAGAATGTAACACGTGGAGGCGACAAGCGGCGCCTCGAGGAAGCACCAAGCAGCTATACAGCAAGCTATACCGCCTCCGGAGAATGGGTGGTTTACGTACCATTTTTTTGGTACGTATACCACGGACATAGGGCGTTTTCTGCGCGTCCAAAAATCAAATTATTTGAAAAATTAAGGGGCATGTCCAAAAGAATCAATATTTGGGCGGCTTTTAGGGTTTTTCGGATTGCCCCGATCGGATTGCCCCGATCCTCCCGATCCCTCCCCTCATCTCCAATCGTGGGCGCTCAAGCCGCTCCCGCTTGCTTCTTTCCATGCCTCCCTCCTCCATGCCCGTAGTGGGGAGGCTGGGAGGTGGCTATGTGCGTCTTATCGCGTTCTGCGCTGCTCCCCGGGTCTTATTTTGTTATGGACGGCCACCGGGCCATTGACCGGCCTCCGCGTCTTGTTCCCCAGTCGTGCCGATCGGCTTCCCCCTCTCCTTTATCTCCTTTCGCCCGGTCGTCCGCGTCTTGACCTCCCCGTCGTGCCTATGCTGCTCGCGGTGCCCGTGCTAATGTCCGTACGTCGACTATTGTGTGTCCTTTTGCCTCCCATGTCCGTATTCATGCGCTAGCCCGCCGCCATGGTCCATGTCCTCATGCGCGACGCCCTCTTCGGACCATTTATACTCTACCCTCTCCCCTGTGACTCTTGAGCTTTAGTCTTGTGCGCATGCTATCCGTGTTGTCCGTCGCTCCCTTGCGAGTTGGCATGGGTGTGGGATTGCAAATGGTGGTGCTGGTGGGCGGCGAGCTGCACCTTCCGTTGCTAGTCGGCGAGAAGTTGCCGGTGCCGGTGGTGGTGTTGTTGTTGTATGTGTTGGTAGGCGTCCAACTCCTTTTGCTATTGCTGCTCATGGTGGGCATATAGCTAGTGCTTGTGGGGAAATTGTTGGTTGTGCTCATGTTGGTGTTGGAGTTGCACATGCAATTGTTGATCGGCGGTTGGATGTTGCTAACGCTTGTGGACATTGGGTTGCGTCTGGTGTCGTTGTTTCCGGTGTTGCTGCTCCTCCTACAAGTGGTACGTTTGATGCAGCCAATGGTGGACATAGAACTACTCCTCGTGGCATGGTGGGGCTTGTGATGGTGTTGCTATCGGTGTACGTGCATGTTATGGTTGGCGGCTAGTTGTTGTTGATCTTGTTGATAATGGTGGGTTTCTGACCGCAACCAATGGTGTTGACGTTGTTGTTGTCGCTACCAGTGGCGATGTTTATGCTAGTTGCATGTGTTGGTGTTGGTACGCGTCCGACTGCGTTTACTGCTACTGCTCTTAGTGGGCATAGCGCTATTATTAGTGGGGATGCTTCTGATGGTGCTCATGGTGGTGATGCACATGCAGTTGTTGGTCGGCGGCTTGCTGCCACTGCGGATATTGGTGGGCAAAGGGTTGCAACTGTTGGTGTTGCTATTGGTGCAGATGGTGCGGCCGGTCGTGTTGCTTGTCCTGGTGTTGGTATGGTTGGTAATTTTACAATTGTTGATGCTCGTTGGTTGCCATATGCGGCCGTTTCTACTAGTGGACTGTTGGAGTTTGGAAGTAAAATGGTTACACGGGTAGTCTAGCCGCCCCCGCTAGGGGGCTTGTAGTGGGGAGCTTGAGGGCAAAGGGAGTGAAAAGAGAGAGATGGCGGCCGGCAAAGGCACCGGCAGGGCCAGCCGACCGCCACTAACGCGGAAATAGAGTATCGCAATTAGTCCAACACTAAGTATTAATACAAGGACTAGCTGTCTTGTACGTACGCAATGGGTAATGCAATGCTAGTGCTAACACTCCCCCTCAAGGTAGCGTAGGTCTTCTCGTCGCCCTTACTTGTTTGGAAGGAGTCATCTTGGTTGTATATGTTGTTCCGGTAGCGGTATCTCAAACCGGGTAGGTGACGCTACAAGTGCTCAAAGGAACGGAATGTTGTCGGCGAGTTGCCGACATGAAACTGTTCCAACTGAACTGCGTAATCTACTAGTCTGACATGTAGCGGGAAAACCGTCCACGGGCGAATTAGCCATCGCATGAGAGCGACCGGCGAGGTAGGGGAAAGGCCAACAGGGCTGCCAACAACGTGTAAGCACTCGGACGGAATAGTCGGGCGCTATCGTCTCGACTCCCCCCCCTTCGCCGTGGGCCATGCTAGAACCTCGCTAAGTCAAATCAGCGTTGCAGCGTTGACTCGGGAAAAAACAAAAACAGTACTATTTAAAGTACGCGCGGGCCAAATTTTCGCGAATCGATTTGAATTTGATTTGAAGCCAGATCCGGTCGATAGCATCGGTGAGATGTGAGCAAGGTGGTGTAGACAACCAACATAGGGCGGTCATATGTGAAAATGGGCGGCTAGTGTCGGTAGTGCTAGTTCAAGCGAGTATCGAGGTTGCACGCTCTTCTCCTTGGGTGGCGGAGACGGTACTGCTAGCCTAGGGCGGCCACGGGGGACCTTGAGCGACTAGCATCGGTATTGACTTACTAGCGAGCATCCAAGTTGCACGCTCTTCTCCTACTTGGGGCTGCCGTATTTCGGAGGTTTGACTGTCCCGGGTAACGTTGTAGGGGGGCCATAACATGTTGGAGTTTGGAAGCACAGTGGTTACACGGGTAGTCTAGCCGGCCCCGTTAGGGGGCCAGCAATGGGGACAAAGAGAGTGAAAAAAGATAAATGGCGGCCGGCAAAGGCACCGGCAGGGCCGGCCGACCGCCACTAACGGGAAATAGACCGCTATCAATACAACACTAAGTACAAAGATAAAGACTATTTGCCTTGTACATTAGCACAGGGTAATGCAATACTAGTGCTAACATGGACGAAGAGATTATGCTCGTGGTGTTGCTGCACTTGCTGGTGTTGGATGGCGTCCGACTGCTAATGTTGATATTGGTAGGCTAAGGAGTGCAGCTAGTGGTGTCGATGCTCTTGATGTTGTTGGTTGTATTGATGTTGCATGTGTTGGTTCTAGTTGGCGGCCGGCTGTTGGTGTTCGTGGGCACATGGCCCTTGGTGGTGGTGATGTTACTACTACTTGTGGTGTTGTTGCAAGTGGTGTTGCTGCAGCTTTTGGTAATGACGCGGGTTGGCGGCCGGTTGCCGCCCGTGGTGGTGGTGATGTGGGTGTTTTAGGAGTTGCCGGTACTGGTTCGCGGCCAACTAATGTTGTTGGTGTTGGTGGGCAAAGAAATGGCCGTGTTGTTGCTTGTAGTGCTTCCGCATGTGCCCGTGATGGTCGGCGATCGGCCGCTACGGCCGATGCCCGTGGGCATGGCAATACAACTATTGGTGATGATGATGATGTTACCATTATTGATGTTGCAACTCCAACTGCCGAGGCTGACTCGTGCCCGGCTGCTATTGTTAATGCTCGTGGACACATAGCTACGGCTAGTGGTGGTGCTTCTACATGTATTGGTCAGTGTTGGTTGGCGATCAGCTGCTGTTGTTGGTGCTTGTCGGCAGAGTGTCGCAGCAGGTGGTGCTACTGCAAATGTTGTTGTTGTCACAATTGCTAGTGTTGGCTCGCACCAGGTTGATGCCGTTGGTGCTCGTGAGCACAAAGCCACAAAGTGGTGGTGATGATGTTGGTGGTGCTTTTGAGGTTGCTTGTGCTGGTCAGCGATCGGCTGTTGTTGCCGATGCTCGTGGGCAAAGAGTAGCACATGGTGATGTTGCAGCTGCGGTTGTTGGTAATGCAGTGGCAGTTGGCGTGTTGGGTTAATGATGGTGTGAATTGGCGGCCGGTCGCTCATATTGTTGGTGCTAGTGGGGATAGCGTTGCCGGTGGCGGTTGTGCTGCTGGTGGTGGTATTGTGGCATTTGCTAGTGGTTGATGGTGGCCACATGTTGTTGCTGGTGGGCAGAGGGCTACATATGCTACTACTAGTGCTTGTGCAAGTGAGCTACACGGTGCAGTTACTGATGTTTGTATTTTTGGGTGGCTGGCTGCCCCTACTCGTACTTGTGGAAGACATGTGTGTGGTGGTAATAGTGTGTTTGGAAGCCGTGCGTCTACCTATGGTGACTACGAGCATGCTTCTTGTTCGAAGCCATGCATGAGTGCATCGGGCGTTCCGTCCCCGTCGAGAGGGGAACGTTACATTGTGTAGCATGCGGTTCGTTGGCCGCAACTGGCGCTCTAACTTCGTCTGACACACTAACATGTTCATAATTAGTAATTGTCCCTCCACTCATGCTCACTATTGCCAAGCTCGCCACCTTGCGTCCTCTTCTATGGCCGTATTCTCCGTATGTGCCTCGGGCGCTCACCTTTTGTCTTCCACATGTGCTCGCCCTCTGTCCGCCCGATGCCCCCCACGGTGCGGCCCCTCCCGCTCTTCCCATGGCCCTGAAAACCGTCCGTCAGACCGTGCACCATGCCTCCAAACAGTTGTCACCCCTCCTGCTTGGCACGGTAGGGGGCCGAACGAGGTACCGACAGCTGCGATCCGCGGGATCAACAGCTGTCGGGAAGCCATGTACGGAGGGTTTTGGAAAAACATAATATCCGTACACTAGCACATGGATCTTCCGCTCGGCCAGTCCGATATTTTTTCTAGCAACTAAACACTCACAGATACTCTCCCGTCACTCACAGATGTCTGCGAATTGTTTTTTTGGCGAAGAAGGGTACGGACGGATCAGCGGTGGGACGAGGGTGTTGGAGCTGGCGGCGGACAACTGGGACGCAGCGCTAGGGCACGGCGCTCGCTAGCAATCGCCTGCCATGCGAGAGTTTTAAGTCTCCCTTGGGGGCGAGGCCCGAAGCTACACATGACGGAGGTGGGTCGCAGCCGGAGGAGCGGCACGGTCTAGCGGCGGCGGTCCTTAGGATCACCCGCCGCCGGAAAAACCCGGTACGGGGGGGGTTTGGAAAAATATTCCCGTACCCAACATATGTAGTGGTTCGGCGACTCGATCCATGTCTCCGACCCACCCCTCCCCTAGCCGGTACCCGGTTATCGAGAGGCTGCCTCAGGCAGTGTGCCTAGGGTTATCGTAACGGCACATTGCTCTTAAAGGCGCCCCCCTAACAACGTAAACCACCGGGGGAGGGCACGGACGGCCACAACGCGATCAAATAGGTGTTGGAAAGCAATCGGAGCAAGGACAGGGGACATGAGAACATATGGCACGGGGGCAAGGGAGTCAGACGGACACCGTGTGCAGCTTAGTTAGTTTCTCTTCCCAGCCCCCGAAGGAGGAGGGAAGACTCGGCTAGGTGGCGAGGTGCGTCGGGAGGATCAACTACTACCTCGGGCGGGGATGAGCACGGATCGAGACGGGACCGACGACGACTTCACCGAGGGGGGTTTTCACATGCCTTTCCCCCCTAGCTCAGGTCGGAGTCGCTGAGGAGCCGACGTCAGGCCAGTTCGCCTCGACAAGCTCAAGCTGACTAGCCTCGCTAACCAGCGTCTCCACAGCGACTGGAGCTGTGGAGCAAGCCGCGTATCGTGGAGACTAGCGACACTTTTTATTTCATATTGTATCCGAAAAAATGCGTATAGATCAAAAACAAAAACATGGTTACGTGTATGTTTTAGACGGTATCATTACTGCCAACGGAGAGGTCGGGATTAGTGGTTCACGGCGTACTAAACCCATTAAGCATCGCAAAGACCTACAATAGGTCGGATCGGGGGCGCCCAGAGACATCAACCGTTAATTCGGTATTGTTGTAAACAATTTCAATTTCAATTTCGGGGACGGGGTGGGGGCGGTTCCCACCGTCGCCGGGCCCTACCCTTTCAACAAGAGCGACAACGGCCACCGACTCATCTCTCCCAATGTGAGTTCCGATGCCGTGCTGCCTTCCGTCGAGCTCCTGAGCCGTTGAATTTGAAATTGAAATTATTTACAACAATACCAACAAATTGGACGGGTTGTTGTTTATCGTTCGTCTATAGCTCAGCCATATAGGACACTTAAGAGCGAAGATTGGACATGTCGACACACCTATATGCAATGTGTGCCGACGTTCCTCGGGGTTTAGAAAAACTATAAGCAACCGCAGCAATTGCCACAGCCCCCCCCCCCCCCCCCCCCCCCCCCCCCCGCCTAAGCAGTAACAACATAGAAATTTTGTAATCGGGAAATCCGTATCTACAAAAACAAATCCAACACTCGTCAAAAAATGCAACACTAAACTGCAGCTCGACCTTCACGATGTACAGCCCGATCCCACCGAGCCGGGGTGCCAACCGGCCTAGGCCGATCGGCGTTTGGGAGGGACGACTGGCCATTTTAATCTAGTTTCCGCGTGACTTCGGTCTTGCCGAATATAGTTGGGGAAAGGCTGGCAAAAAAACCTTCTCACGTAGTCTCTCGTCGATCCCGCCGTCGCATCCCGTAGATCCTGCCCCAAGGTCGTTGCCGCTCCTCCAGACGCGATGTTTCCGCTTGTAGAGGTCCCCCGTCACCTCGAGAGCATGTGGGGGGGCGAGACAAACAGACAAAGGGGAAAGCTGGCGCTCTTGCCTCCGTGCCTTGATTTTCCTCACTTATTTCCCCGGCTTTTCCATGTTTAGTACCCGGATACATGTTTGGCAATCCGGCGTGCGCCCGTACCCCCCTCTCTGATTGGGCGTCCACCGAGCAGTTTTGTTCCACCGAGCAGTGTGGGCCTCCGCGCTACCCCGGGCCCACACTCTTTAAAACTTAGGTATATCTGGCTATAGTGGGTGTCGAAAGGAGGGAGGGCAAGTTGCCGTAGCTTAAACCGGTGGGCCGCGGGCCCGGAAATTATTCCAAACCCTACGTGCGGGCTTTTCGGGCGGCGGTCGACATGTAGCGTCGTCGTCACCATATCGCGTCGCTCCCCCGTCGCGACCATCCTCCTTGCCGCTCAGACTGACTCCTCCCCCCGGGGAGATGTAGCTTGGCGACGTTGTTAGCTCCAAGTGAGCGCCTTGCCATGGTGCTGCTTCCCGACCAAAAAACCCGGCTTTGTATTTACGCATGTACCCTCCTCACGTCCCCCAAAGACATGTTAGCCGCCCGTATCATTTGCTCGCAAGACGGTAACCATTGCCGTGTCCATGCTTACGTTTTCGATCTCTGTTTGGAGAGTTGATAAAGATCCGCGGGGTAGGGCATGGCAGTAACCTCTACGCCGGGTACGGACATTATTATTGTTTCCGAAAAAGCCCTCCGTACATGGCTTTCCGGCGGCGGGTGATTATGAGGATCGCCGCCGCCTCACCTAGCCGCTTCTCCGCATGCAACCGACCACCGGCATGTGTCGCGTCGTGCCCCGCCCCCCGGGAAGCCGCGATTGGCACATGGATGGTCGAATGCGAGCGAGCGCCCTTCCATGGCGCTGCTGCCCGGCCGACCATCGTAATCTCCAACGCTCGCGTCCACAACTGATCCGGCCGTATCCGCCTCGCCACCACAAGCTCATGAGATATATGTCCCCCCCCCCCCCCCCCCCCCCCCCCCAAGCAGGACGGCATTCAATAGTATCTAGGCACAAAAAAAGAATATCGGACGGCCCGAGCGGGAGATCTTGACGCCGGTAGTGCACATAAATTATTGATTCGAAAGCCCGTTGTACAATGTTTTCCCGATTGTTGTTGATCACGCGGATCGCAGTGCCGGGCCTCTTAGCCCCCTTGTCTACGGGGTTTCCAACGCCCACCAAGGGGAGGTGAGGGGATGCCGACGGGCATACGAGCGTACCCCCCTCCGCGGCGGCCGCCGCTATGCCGCCGGGGGGCGCCACTCCTGAGCTAGTGGAAGTTGGCTAGCTGCGGCGGGCCCGTATGGCCTTGGACATAGCAGACTTCGGGATGGTGGCGGACGCCGTCACTACGCTGAATGCTCTCCAACGGATGCATCCTCCGCCTGGCACACCCCACCCGGACGGTGACTTCCCCGACCCCCTACACCCCCCCCCCGCCCGGCGCGTCCTCCCCTCACATATCATGATGACCGTGATAGGTTCCAATTATGGTAGGACTCTATGCTCCTTGTCTTGAGAAAAACACCTCGCTTATCAACCCCTCATGTTGATGGCTGGCGATGGGGACATGTCCGTGACTTGACTCTTCCGGCATGGCGTGAGTGGGACACTGGGTTAGCCGCTACTCGGCGGGAAAAATACCCGATGATGCGGCAACCTTCTTAGCCGGTGCGATTGGGTGGACCCTTCACAAGGAGACAGAAATCGACTGTGACGCCACTCGCCTACGGGGTAGGTCTCCTAAAGTTCGGCCGCTCGCGGGTAGCAACGTTTGGTCGCGGTCACCTCACTGTCACGCCATTGCGCGGAAAGCGACTGTTGCGGCCGACCACCTTGGCCTCGTACAACGATTTATTTTCATCAAAGCTAGTATCGAGCGAGCCATACATACCACTCGCATAGGCTTGCAAAGTATTCATCATGATTGTAGCCTATCAAGGTTGGACCTTGGAAGCGCCTTCAACGCCATTTCTCGCGCCGGAGTTTTCTTTCGGAGTTGGACAATAATCCCGACTCGCATCCTACTATCATGTTGGTTAAGATGATATATTCGCGGGACTCTATTTTGTATTATTTCGACCCCAACCATGCTTCACTCATATACAACATGGTCTTGTCTCGTACGGGTGTCCGACAAGGAGATTCTCTTGGGCCGCTTCTTTTCAACTTGGCGATCATCACCCCCCTCCGGAACATTGGGGAACCATGCAAGGATTCTTCGGCGATCCAAGCCTTCTTTGACGATGGAAGGTATTTGATTACAATGCCTTTCGTCCCGACTATGATTCCGGTGGCTACGGAGGATTTGGAGAAGGTATGCTTGAGGGTTGAATCAATTAAATCTTCGTGCACTGTACCCACGGATACGGCCCTTGAACTTAATGAGGTGATACGGGCGAAAATAACCGTTGTTGCGGGTACCAGTACCCTTTGGCGATGGACTTCTCGATGACGGATGGCCCTCCAACATCTTACAATGAGATTTATGCTAATTCTTGGCTTCAAGACACCGTGGAGGCTCATCAACTCCTATGGGACAAGATAGTTACTTTGCTACGTCGGACTTCTGAGGAGCACATGCGGCTTTTCGCTTGGTGATCACGTTTGCAGTATGCCGTTATGGGTTCTTGCTCCGCACCCTCCCCCCTGATACTTGCCCGGCGCCGTACCTTGCTAATGCATATAGGGCCGTTCGTATTGTAGTTTTCCGAATCTTGGGCGTTTCTCATGACGCACAAACGCTTGATAAACTGAATTGTGCTAAGCGCAAGGGTTCTCTGCCCGCGGAGTTTGGAGGCTTAATGCCTTAATGTACCGTCCCTCGAGCTCGATGTTGAACATGGTCACTAAGCTCCATTATTGAACTTCCTCACTATGGCTCGACGTTGAACCCGCTCACTATGGCTCACTGAGTCACTGCGACCCTCGCCAACCTGATTATTTATTGCCAATCCGAGTCGCTTGGTCCTATGTACGGTCTTATCCGAGAGGAACTACTTAATGTTGCCACTTATACTTTACCGTGTGCGGTCCAATTGGGCAATTCGTACGATACGATCTCCAAGATGGGCGAAGTTTTGGAATCGGATCTCTTGGTGTTGACTTACACACTAAAGCAAGACATGTATGAATATGTTGGGCCCGATGTCGAGTTGATGGTATCTCCAGTTAACAATGCGGTGGCGCCCGCTACCTAGTTGACTTTCCTACAACTTCCGACTCCCGAGGCTTTCACTCGCATTCGGATTTCGAGCATTCTTCGTGCCCAAGCCTACCTTGACGTCTTGGCGTTTTGCAGACCTTCCCCACCGGACTATATTAGGGTAATTTCGGGCACGGGTCGCGGGGCTTCGGCTATTTTTTCGTTTCACACAAGTACAAGGTGCCATCCGATTGCTATACGAGGGCATCGCATTGGGTGTTGGGCCTCACTGCGGAGCGCGCCTCTCATGTTCGGAAGTGCCCGCCACGGACCACGGTGCAATGAGGCTCCCTTAGAGTCGCGTGGGTCTAGATCCTTGTCTACGGTATCGGGCACCTCTATGTCGGATGAGCGCTCCAAAGCCGCTATGCTTTTGGTCCACATCCCCCGGCGCCCGTGCTCTTGGTCCGTCTGTCAGCTCCACGAACAGATTGTCCATGTGTCTGAAGAGTTCATGCTTGAAGCGGGGGCTACCAAGGGGCGGGACTTGGGGCTGGAGGTCCGCCGTGTTTGGTCGGGAGCTTCTCGAGATTGACATGGCGATGTGATTTGGTTAGACTTCAGGGCTCCACACCGTCATGTGACGGTCGCATGTGCTCGCATGAACACCGATGTTCCTCATATAGGTGCTCGTCTCCCATTCCCTGACAATATTACATTGGGAGCTGAGCATGGCAAACTTGATGCGGACCTCCACACTTCCGTTGTGCTTGGCACGCCTTCGGTTCAGTTGTTCCATGACTACTACCCCTTCGCTCTAGTGGATGGGGGCCGGTTGGCGCCTATGACGGCCGAGTTGGTTGATCGCCTCGCTATTTTGGTGGCAATTCGTCGCCTCCCTAGTATGGGTGTTGCTGACTCTCGTTCATTGCATTCTCACAAATATGTCCGCAAGTAACATTTCGTTCGTCGATCTACTCCTATTTTCTTTCGAAGTTTTGTGGGGGATGTGCGGCGAGAATTTATGCAACGTCTTTTTGTTGCTCTTCATGGTACTTTGGGTTCCTATCTTCGCGACGCTTTGTAGGAGGGTAGTGCTGATGTTGTGGCATGCCTTCATGTTCCTTGGGCTTATTAGGCATGTGGGGTTTTTTCCCTCATTGCTCCTTTTTGCTTGGTGGGTCCCACTGTCTTTTATTGTAAATATTGAAGTAAATAGTAATACTTTTGCTAATTCTAATAGTATACTGTTTTGTATGTAGGTACTATGGCTTCGAAACAACGTACAAGCAAATATAGCAAAGAAGTACAATGCGGCAGTTCTGGGGTGCACGACGTTGACCAACGCGTTGATTTTGATCATGTTTCGATACTACTTATTGCTACCTGCTCGGTCCCTTCAGGAAGTCTAAATTTCGACCACACTGATCTCCGCCACACGAGCGGAGGTATAGCAACAACCCCCTTCTTGTCTTGTTCCGAACACCTATGACTAGCCCCTTCGTTGCTCTTCGACCGGGAAGTAAATCGAGTCGCTAAGGTTAGGTCAATGCCTTGCTCCTACAACCCTTGAGATCTTTCCGGAAACTCCGTGATGTTGTTGTCGCTACCGTACGCTTGACTTTTGTTGTTTATATCCCCCGGTCCAACCCACCATGGGGCCGGCAGGTGAGCACGGCACTGCTATGCGCATGGTGTTTTGCGTTTCTTTGTTTTTGCTTTGAGTAGATTCCCGCCCCGGTCGCATCCTCGCTCTTGTCCTAAACGCCACACTTTCTCCCGCCGCCCTTGACTAGCCTTCTCTTGACCCAAAGAAACCTTTTGCCTTTCCCCGTTCCCCTAGTATTGCCTCATTAAGGTTATCGTATCATTCAGTTCTCTCTCGAATTAAGTTGCTGACCTATGTGGCATGCGCATGTGGACATGTCACCTCTCCGGCCACGGACGCGGCGTTTTGACGACCCGCACGGACCTCGCGTAGTTTAGTTGTAGATATACCTTGAGTAAAGGTCTTTGAAAGTTTAAGAGATACATTAGCGACATGTATTTGTGTGTGCATAGCATGTAGGCATAGAAATGGAAAGGACAATAATGAATTGTGTGTCAATTTGTCATTATTTTGTTGTATATTTCAGCTTGCACAGCTACAAGCATGGCCATCTGCACAACAACAACAATGCGGCGGCGGTGGTGCAGCTATTTCGATAGGGACTTTCTTTCTTGTAGGTTATTGTAATCATGTTTTCATGGAGGCTGCAACATTATAGCGATGCGACAGCCCACTATTAGTGGCTAATAGGCGCTATCGCAATGTTGCTAAGCATGCGGTGGCTCCATCGCCTTTCACTTTGATTATATGAGTTGGGATACCTTTCAAATAGATTTTTTGTCTTCCGTACGTCAGTACACCGCTCAGCTATCAACTATCCCCGGGTTTCGAATCTGTTGATCTACATACTTGGGGGTAGTGTGAGGGGTTTGGGCTACAAGTAAGTGTCGGGTAGTCAGACTTTACCTCCGTGCTCGTCTCTTACATGTACTCAGTTTAATAAGACCGCCTCTTAGGTGAACTTTGCCACCATCCGCGAAAGATGATCAATACACCGATGTATTTAATCGGCAAGTGGTAATGAGATGAAGTCATTTCCTTTCATCAGTCACTATCTCATTAACTACTGACACTTATATGAACGGAATGCCGTGATACATTTGTATGTGTTGCGCCAATACACACAAATATAAAGGTCTTTTTGTATGTCTTTTAGTATTTGGAGCGTTTCAGTCGTGTCGCTATCGCCTCTTCAGGATTACCAATGTAACTACACGGCATGGCCATCCATTCAATCCACTACGTATCCCGATACGCGCAACCACTTCTTTCGTTCGAGTGGGTCATGACCATGAAGTCGTCCATGTAGGGTAGTACTCGAATCCCGCGCCAACGGATGTTGCACAAAAATCTTATCTAGGGCTTGTGAGGTGTAGCTGTCTTTCGAGGGCGAAGCGAGGGCGGAGTTGAACGCCGGAGGTAGTTCGTGAACGCATGCGTTAGCTTGCAAAAGTAGTAGGCGGACCCAAACCAACCCATCGGGTGGCACACGAGGCGCCGGAGTTCGCCCCTACAATTTATCGTGCAGAAGTCGTGGTCTTCCTCTTGGATGCCGAGTGTGTAGTAGCCGTCCGCTATGTCGAGCGAGACGAAGTAGTAGCCCGGACGGGATAGGTGGCGGATGTGCCTGAGTGTTTCGTACGACATGTTGAGCCCCGCGCAGTAGATGTTGAGTTCGTGTAAGTCGACTGTCAAACGCCACTTGTTGACGCCGGACTTGGGGACGAGAAACATGCGGGAGAAGTAGCGGGCGTTGTACGCGCGCTCCTATACTCCGTATGCTTAGAATCGTAGAAGTTCCGTAGAGAGGAAGTCTAGCTGGGGCTGCGTGGCGTCCTTCATGGAGACTCCGTGGTTGAATGGTTTGGAACGTAGGCGTCATCGGGGATGGACTAATATTGTTGATTCGTGGGCACATTCGAGCCTTTTAAACGCTGAAGCTGTGCAAGTAAGGCGGTGTCAGACGCTTGAATCTGCTCAGAAATACGGAGTCCGAGGGCCGAAACTGCAATTTGAATATGTTCGGTAGTACGCAGTTCACGGGGATGGGATAGAGTGTCGACTCCAGGTGCGGAGGTAGACTGTTGAGGCTGCATGTTTTTAAATGGTGACTTAGAAAGTGGGGAAGTGTCTTGTGACGCTCGAGCGCAGTGCGCATGAGACTATGTAAATTGAGACCCTGCTCGACTACGAGAGTCGAGATTGCGATTGCGCGAGCCAGATGGGCGAGCGCAAAGCACATAGTGCCAACGCTCGGGGGTTGCACCGGCTTAAGGGTTGCCGCTAGCTAGTGTTGCTAGAGGCATGGCTTGGGGCGGTGCGCGAGGTGTTTCCCCAGTTATCGAGGGTTACCTCGAGGTCTGGGTAAGACGCACCGCTTTTATAGGAACGCTTAACCGCTGGGGTGTGCGTTCTGTTACGTATGTAAGTAAATTTTGCAAACCTCTGCGATCTTAAAACAATATATCTGGTTGACAAAATAAATACGGATACGGGTACGAGTACAGGAAAACCTCTGCTTCCTGCTGTTCATTATTGTGGATTTTTCACAGCGAAGCGCAGGTCGGGCGGGTGTCGTCTGTGTCTGCGCCGCTAGATCACCCGTACACGACTGCACGGGCGCCACGTACAGGTTATTACAGGTAAGGCGAAGGAGCTCGTGGGCAGAACCAGTTTAACCACCGCGAGCGGCCACCACAGCACGACAGGAACCGCAAACTGGGGTTAATCAGCTACAGCAAGTGGTTGGTTAGGCTTTGCCGCGGATCGAAACTTAGGGAAGTTAAGACTCATTCAGTGGCGTGCGCGATGGAGGGCGGTGTTGCAGATGGTGGGCCTGCGGGACGACGGGTACAGGTGCTCGTAGACACACCGACCGACGGCAATATTACGGTAGAAACCCTCGCCGCGTCCAGTCCAGCGGCTGCCGAGACTCAACGTCCATCGCCTGACTCGCGGGTACTAGATTCCAGAGACTCAAGCGACACGGAGAGTATGTCGGTGGTATTACCTGGAACACCGGGCGGAGAAGCCACCGCGCACCCAGGCGAGGTCGGTATTAGGCGCGTTGCTGGCGAGGGCATGTCAGTGACAGAGGACGAGGATGAGTCAGACAGGAATGACGCTGATGATGATACTAATGACGGATGTACGAATACATGTACAACTGCTTGTGATCGTGATGGGGCTGTGATGACTGACGACGTCGAGCAGCAGGCGGCGACAAACGGGGACCGCGAAAGTCGTCATGGGGGCGCTGACGGTGGCGGGGATCCCGGGGAGTGTCGGATATGTTTGGATACCGAGGTGGAAGATAGTCTGGTGGTGCCGTGCAGCTGTGACGGAAGTCTAAAGTGGGCGCACATGGGGTGCCTGGAGAAATGGATCTTGGAGCGCGGGGAGCTGACGTGTGAAATATGCAAGACGAGGTACCGAGAAAACATAGTGGAGGGCATCAAGGAAGCGGTGTCGCTGCAAGACTTGCCGCGTTTTTTAGATATACTGCATCGAAGAGACGCGAGCCGTCTCCTCGGCCCGGCCCATCGCCGGCTGGGTGCTTTTGTGGTTGCGTTGGATATCCCCTCGGAGCAATGGGTACAAGGCTCGATGCGCGTGTTCGGCGGGTCACGGGGAGCACAGCCGGTGAGTAGCGTTTTATTGATGACCGTGACAGAAACATCGGTCATATCTGGATGATTTACATCATCATTTTTTTGATAAATGTTTTTCATCGTGATTGACGATGTATTTTGATTATTATGTTTTATTTTGGACGCTAAATGTCACAGGGTGACGGTTCAAGCCCGGACACGATCGAAATGTACGTGCGTAGGATGCGGTTCAACTACTGGCTCAAGACCCTCCTCCTGCTACTGCTCACGGTGCTGGTGCTCTACCTCATGATGTTCCTTGGCAGCCGGGACAATTCCTCCTTCTGGGCTATGGTCATGTTGCGCGCGATCTCGTTTCTGCTTTCCGTTTACCTCGTCGCACGAGTTATGTCCAGCTTCCGCCGCCGTGGTCAACACTTGTCCGTCGGAGCAAGGATTCTCCCTTAAAATCCTGGTTCCGTGATACCTGTTCTCTTTTCGCAGTCAGTGTGCGATCGATTTGCCGCGAGTCGATACATTTGCACGGCATTTTTGCTGGTGGCGCAGAGAAAATTGCAACGACGGGATATATTTCTCGTGTTTTGCGTAAACGCGCTCTATATAAGTGCGTGAAGTCGTGAGCTACTGCGTCTCCTTCACTCGGTTCCCTCCACATCGTTTTCTTTTTATGGTAATAGCAAATTTCCCTCCGGCTTTCTTCTTTATTTTGAGACGTGGTCTCCACTACTTTTTTCTTGTAAGAAATCTCCTTTTTTATATATAATAGCAATTGAATTACTATTTATTTAAGATGTTGCCGGGTCAATAAGCCCCCACGACAGCCCCTCTCTAATCCAACTACCCGTACGGGTACTCACCCCGTACATACATGCTGCGCGTGCTGTTTGCAAGACATCAAGACTCCCAATCCAAACATGGTTAAAAATTGATTACATGCGCTTTGGCTTGATGCTTTACTATGTACGGTCGCGAGTGGCGAAAGGCAAATTCGGTGAATGGCAAAAGCACAAGACGAAACCCTAAATCCCTAAACGGTTGTTATTATGGCTTGCAGTTCCTGAAAACATAATGGAGGGCCAATGGGCTGCGCCTCTTGCATAGTGAGTGAAACCTGGCGGTTGCATCCTAAGAATGCCACATCATTGCATCATGACGCGTGTGTCCGGACACAAGGGTGTTGGGGTTTTTGGAGCTCTCACCTTATGCGTATCATGCCCCCCCCTGCAATGAAATGCCATTTAATGGTAACAAAATGTGGCAACTTGTAGCGCTAGCAGTCCCGAGCGGGTCCATCATAAATGTACCTCGCCACGCACAGTAACTTGCTTCTTTTAGTCGCGCCATTGGATCACGCGCATGGAGTGTCCGCGGCATTTCTGGACTTGCAGCGCGCATCGAAATCATAATGTGCCGAGTAAATGAATATCGTGTTCGTTTTCTTTAGGAAGTTCGCTGAAATCGTGTAAGAGGAACCACGACTAATGAAGTGGACAATCATGATTTGTCTTTGAGTGGGCGCATGGTGCAATTAAGATGGGAAGATTCACGAGAGCTAAAACGTGCGAACTTGTATCATGAGTAGTGAGGAAGTCGAGATGGACGAAAGGAGGTAACATAAATCCTCCAAACGAGGGGTTACGTACCACGTAGTGAGGCAAGTAAGATTCACTGAGAACTTCATTGAAAAGTTTGTGTTACGATGTCCCCGATCCTAAAAAATACGTGCGCATGGTTACCAATACACATCATACCCTGTCTCTAGCTGCCCATGCTAACTACCACCGTTCCCTAGTTCATCATTCGGTAGGACAGTCCTTATGCTTAATGAGGCTCTAGAAAGCTTGCAAAGAGCACACACACACACACACACACACACACACACACACACACACACACACACACACACACACACACACACACACACACACACACACACACACACAGCAGAGTCAGGCTCCAAGCACCACCCCATCATTGAGCGAACACCCAAACAGTGTGCGTTGGATCGAATCTCTGAGCTGCCACCCGTTGGAGGGCCTGTTGTAAGTAATACCGCATACGTATTAGTTGCAGATAGCTACTGTAAGCTATTCTAGATATGATTAGTACATGTCTAGATCGGACATACCGATAAACTGTTTGACTCGGTACAGAGCTGTCGCTAGGCTACAGCTCTCACACTTCTGTTGTCCCGACACCACGCTTGTAGGCTGGTTGTCGCCTTAACTGTTCCGTTTGCGGGACTGTGACTGTAACTACGTTTGCGTACGTTATCTTCCACACTAACTGTGTTTGCATGGTTCAATAGGTTATGGGCCCCCGCCTCACGTCACTCACCCGCGACAACCTGGTTCGGCGAGCTGCGATCGACAGCTCTCCCGCAGAAGGCAAGTTTCCTTAGACTCCTAGTACTTTCAACCTGTAGTCGGCGGTATCGCCAGTATAAACTGCGATTTTAAAACCCGCCACCACCCCTCTTAAGTCAGCCACCCGACGGAGATAGCCAGCCACCCACACCGACCACTCGTCGTGTGTGGACAGGGTGCACACAGGTCCAAGCTGGAGAACGGGGGGGTGCACTGTCGGGTGAATACGCATCCACAGGTCGCACGCCAGCCGTAGCTTACCTTTTATTTTTATTTTTATACTAGCCTCGCGCATCAGCCACCAGCGCAGCGCTCCACCTGTCCTGGCCTTGGCCTCGACTTGTGCCCCACACTGGGTGGAGGATACAGAAAAGGTGCTCTGAGACACCCCGGGGCTACAGGCCGAGGGGTCGGCGGGCATCAGGCCGTCTCTTAGCATACCGCTGTTAGGCACGAGTCCGGCTAGCGGTTTTTTACCGCTGCCTGTTTTTAATCCAGCTCTTTCTTTTTCGCCCTCTGTCGAAATGGCGCAAAAAAACCCGCCTGTTGCACCTGTTGATTCCCCTCACCCAGGCTCTCAGCAGAGCACTGTCCATAATACCCAGGGTGTTCTCGAGTTGCTGCGTGTGCAACTGACGCGCCTTGACGCGTATCTCGACTCGCGGTCGGCCGCCATTGCTGCTCCTCCTGCTGCGGGTGCTATATCGCACCCCCCTGTAGCTCAGCGCCGCCACGATGCTCACCTCGCACACTTTCCGGACAACCACCACCTGCACACCCTCCCCCTCGAACACCCCCCGGATACTCTCGCGCAGATCTTTGCACAAGTGGCGCGCTTGACAGCTCGTTTCGACTTGCAGTCGGCCACGGGTGCTGTTGCTGCTGCGGGTGCTAATCCGCACCCCCATGTCGCTTAGCGCCGCCACGTCGCTCACCTCGCACACTTTCCGGAGGGCCACCACGTGCACACCCTCCCCCTCGAACACCCCCCGGATCCTCTCGTGCTGCTCGTTGCGCAAGTGGCACACTTGACAGCTCGTTTCGACTCGCTGTCGGCCGAGGATGCTGTTGTTGCTGCGAGTACTCTTCCGCACCCCGCCGTCGCACAGCGCCGCCTCGATGCGCACCGCGAGCCCTCGCGCCCCAAGCTCGTAGGTGAACACTTGCAACCCCCCCCATACCCCCCCGCTGATTCTGCCCTACACGACATCGCAGTCAAACAACTCCCGCCACACCCTCCCTACCCCCCCGTTGGATATGCCCCTCACCACCCCATACCTCTCATCCCGGAGGCGCCCTTTCACGGCGTCCCCCCCTCCCGTGACCACCCGAATTCGTACGCCCCGCCGTCCCCAATGGCTTGCCGCTCTCCATTTCCGGGTGGCCCACCTCTACTCTTCCATGGACATCACTCTTCCCCAGCCAAGCGTGGCGACCACACCCCCGTGGCCGTCGTCGCCCCACCGTTGACCCCATAGTCATCGGGCGACCGACACACGCAACCCCCGACTTTGACCCAGACGTCCATCCCAGTCTCTTGGGCAGCCCCCACTACGCCCCCGTCTGCACGCGCCCCGCTGTCTCCCCGGTCTTGCGCATCCTTGGCTCCGCCCAAGCCTCACCCACAGAGGCACATTGGCGCGCTCTGCAAAAGGTCCTCCGCTCCCTTCATGGCACCATTCACATGCGCCTGACGTTGGGGGGGGGCCTGGACCACAGCCTCCAACTCACAGGCTTTGCCGACGTTGCCATGCTCACCAAACTCCTCCCAAGACATGCACTTGCAAGACACCGAAGTGCGATCATTGGAGGACAAGACCCAATGCAACGCTTCATCCCGTAGCTACCTGCAGGGGGAGTGTTGTAAGTAATACCGCATACGTATTAGTTGCAGATAGCTACTGTAAGCTATTCTAGATATGATTAGTACATGTCTAGATCGGACATACCGATAAACTGTTTGACTCGGTACAGAGCTGTCGCTAGGCTACAGCTCTCACACTTCTGTTGTCCCGACACCACGCCTGTAGGCTGGTTGTCGCCTTAACTGTTCCGTTTGCGGGACTGTGACTGTAACTACGTTTGCGTACGTTATCTTCCACACTAACTGTGTTTGCATGGTTCAATAGGGCCCAGAAAGGGAAATACCAGACAAAAATGATGGGAAGGGAGAAAGGGGGGGGAGGGACGAGTCAAAAAACATACATAAGCAAAGAGGTCCAGTTTCAACATAAACGGTCGAACAAAAGCAGTTGTAGTCGAGTGAGCGAGAAGAGTTATCTCAGTGTAGCGATGGGAGAGTGAGTGGAACTTTATTGTGCGTATGAGCTGGAAACGGATGCCAACCTTAAAGACTTGCCAGTTCCACTAATCACAACATCGCCCCTCTTGATTTTTGCGACTCTAAACCTCAAATCCCAAACAAACACACACACACACACACACACACACACACACGCACGCACGCACACACACACACACACATGTGCCGCTTCTTGTAATGTGACTTTTTGCCTCAAATATGTTGCAATCATACGAATGGCTGATGTTTGCCGCATATCGCATGGGCGTGAGAGATTTTTTGATGTTGTTTTTGAAATCGACCTCCCGTGACATGATGATATCCCACTAATCAATTGCTAACGTGAAATTAAGTATGACTCTATCATAAATGGGATTTTTCTATTGATTCGTAGATGAATTGCCATATGCCATGCCATGCCATTGCTTGGGCGCTCAATTTGCTACATACTACAACCCACCCACAAAAATAAAGGGTCTCCCTGTTAATTAACATCGCTTTTTAGCCATTTCCCCACGATTGTCTCCTCGGTTTTGCCAACTTGATCCCTTGTAAGTCAACGCACACATGCACCGATCGCCTACCAATGTCACAATATTACATGCACTCATCCTCCACGAATGAAATTGGGCACATTCCACATTGAAGATTGAGTGCTGCATCTTCCTCGTGCTCTTGTTTCATTTTTAAGCTTGCGTTTAGACGATCCGTAGATTTCAACCCGTAAGTCTCACAGTAATCAATGCGCAGGTTTGATGACGATGTCCACTCTATAAGCTCGAAGAGCTACATCATATGTCATGCAACACTAATCCGAATTTCGCGGTAATCACCATGCCAAGTCTTAAGCCAATACTGAGTCAATGCATGCTTTTAACATGCAAGCTTCGATGTTGGTGTTGTCGTTGCAAACATAAAGTATAGTGAGCCTATTGGACATTGACGCGATTTGAATGTTACACGTCAAGCACATTCGGCACAAGGGCACACTGAGCCGTTCCTTGCTGAGGCCCTATCTCGAACAATACTCCGCTTGAGCGGGAAAAATGCGACGGAAACGAAACATATCCCGAAGGCATGCACGTCGCCAATATGCCAAGATTCTACGAACGACACCTTTTCCCCTGGATTTGAATTGCATCGCGGGTTTAGGAAATTAGAGATAAGTAACGTAGATAGTGTGTAGAGTGTGTTGGGAACCCGAAAGTCCGAGCATTTAAAAAACGCTTGATCATAATATTTACAATGAAGAAATGTATGGACAAATATTAGCTACCTCTTCCGAAAAAATATCTTCGAGCGAGAACGGACACTGTTGCCACAACGCGAATAGGGTTGCGAAGGGGCCCACGACAACGGTGCTGGACCAGGAAAGAGCCACAGATGCCTCTGAATGCAGCCGTAACGTGAGAAGGTTCCATCTACTGCAGTACTGAGTCGGGAGACGCTCCTGGATTGCTCGAGGCAGCCCGTGCTGTACCGCTGTGGTGGAGAGACTTGGAGCGCTTGACACCGCTACCGTACTTCCTGACGAGAGACAGCTGACACCTGTAAGACGACACCATTGGCAAGGCGTTCAGTTCGAATTAAGGACGGCGCTACAGTATACAGGTATGAATATGCGATGTTTTCGGTGCACACGGGTGAGTCGACTGTCTGTGGGCTGTGAGTCGTTGGGAGTACGACGCGTACTTTTTGCAGATTGCCACCTCGAAGTCTTCGACAACAAGGGTAGACCCAGTCCAGCTGCGGCATGTTCTGAGGGGCACAACCAAGTGTATATCGACACCTAGTTAGCATAACATAGCTGCCAGGCACAGGCGACTGCGGTTTGTCGCGTTTTTGGGGGTGGGGCTGCTACTAAACTGATGCATCGCCAGGCGGGACACGTTCCTTGTAATATCTGTACGCAATAAATGCATTGGAACACACATACAGTACATGTACGCAGTAGTGACTGAACCAGATTGGCGCGAATAGGCTGCGTACCTGCAGGGGTGAAACCAGCCGTTGGTTGGGATCTTCGTGCCCGTGTAGGTTCCGGTATACGATACAGATACTTCGCAAGCCTCGAGTGTATGGTCATTAAGTGCTGAAGGGTCTTTAGGGGCTTGCTGCCTGCTGATGACGGCTGGCTCCCCTGAAAGGCGGCTGGCCGTACGGGTGAGAGGTTGTTCGTCCGCGGACGACGCCGAGTGCGTCGCCTCTGGGCTATCCGCAAACGCGGCACAGTCAGCGCTTTGAGTGCGCGTCAAACCGCCACCGGTTCTATACAGTAACTCTTCGCGTCGACATGCCGCCACGCCGGGAGGCACCGGCTCCCCATCACAATGCTCGCGGCCACGCTTCTTGTCAGTCATGATATTACCGCCTTCTTGAAACCCTGCTGTACGCTGTACTTTAAATGATCTGTGACGCGCTGCCTGGTTACCTGTACAACTGTAACCCTGATCGAGTTACAGGTACAAAGCGTCAACCCGCGGCTCGGAGAAAGGACAACAACGTCGAGCGCCTAGCCGTTGGAGCCTTCGATGACAACGCACAGCAAGAACACAGTTGCTCCACTTGTGCCGTGCAGGTGCTCAGGCCCCTTCAAGTTGTAGTTTCCGCGCCTGGGTGGCGATAGGTAAGGAGACGGTTGTGCGGAGCCGCGTGGTTATATTAATTCCTGACTGATTGGATCGCTATATTTGATCGGCGGCACCTGAACAGCTGGAGCATTTTGATTTTCCAGAAGCGGCCCACCCACTGCACCTTTATTTCCGATGGGCCGCGGGCAGGGCTCTAACGTACCAGAATCAATAATCAGTCTATGTACGTATGTGAATCAGGTACCTGTACGGGTACTGTAACAGTAGTTATTTCTGTATAGGTATGATGTGCGTTACGGTACATCTATCACGCGCGCGCTGATGACGTATTTTGCCGCCAACAATCCGCCATATCAGCAAAATCAGCCAATCCGCCATATCAGCAAAGGCGACGACGCGAGGTTGTACTACGTGCCTCGGGAGAATGGGTAGTATACGTACCACTTTCTTGGCACGAATACCACGAGCAGAGGGCATTTTCAGCGCGCCCACACTACTGCTTGGTAAATGTTCAAATTTCTATCAAATTTCTTACAAGGAAAAGCAGTGGAGGCCACCAAGCAAAAAGAAGAGAAGAGGGAAAAACCTAAGCCCGAGGAACAGGAAGGCATGCCACAGCACCAGCACTGCCCTCCTGAAAAGCGTCGCGGAGATAGGAACCCAGAGTGCCATGAAGAGCAGCAAAAAGTCGTTACATGAATTCACGTCGCTCATCCCCCAAAAAACGCCGAAACGGAACAGAAGTATTCCGACGAACAAAATGTTGCATACGGACATAATTGTCATAGCGCAAGGAACGAGAGTCAGCGGCACCCATGGCAAGGAAGCGACGAACAACCACCAAAATAGCGAAGCGATCGACCAACTCAGCCGCCATCGGCGCCAACCGGCCCACATCCTCCATGGCGAAGGGATAATAGTCATGGACAGACTGAACCGAAGGCGTGCCAAGCAAAGCGGAAGTGCGGAGGTCCGCATCAAGTTTGCCTTGCTGAGCTACCAATCCAAGGCTGCCACGGAGTGGGAGGCGAGCACCTATACGAGGGACATTGGTGTTCGTGCGAGCACTTGTTACCGTCACATCAACAACAAGATGACGGTGCGGAGCCATGAAGTCTAACCAAACCACATCCCCAGGACGATCACGTGAAGCTCCCGACCGAATACGGCGGACCTCCAACCGCAAGTCCCGGCCCTTAGTAGCCCCCGCTTCAAGCATGAACTTTCGAGCACGTGGACAATACGGTCGTGGAGTTGAATGATATACCAAGAGCACGGGCACCGGGGGATATGGTCCATGAGCATGGCGGCCGTTGAGCGCTCACCCGACATAAAGATGCTCGATACCGTCTACGAAGATCCATACCCGCGAGATTCTGAAGGGGCCTCATTGCACCGAGGGCATTTTCGAACATGAGCAGCGCGCTCCGCAGTCAAGCCAAGCACCCGATGGGCTGCCATCGTATAGCAATCGGATGGCACCTTGAAACTGGACTCATGTGAAGCGAAAAAGAGAGCCAAAGCCCCGCGACCCGTCCCCGAAATCACCCTCATATAGTCCGGTGGGGAAGGTCTGCAGAACGCCAAGAGGTCAAGGTAGGCCCGGGCACGAAGAATGCGCGAGATGCCCCGTTGAATGTGGCCCCCGGAATCTCCCAAGCGAGTGAGAGCATCAGGAGTCGGAAGTTGTAGGCTAGTTAGTTGGGTAGCGGGTGCCACCGCATTGTTGACCGTAGATACCACCAACTCAACATCGGGCCCGGCATAATCGGAAAGGTTTTGGTTCAGTGTGTTGGTCAACACCACAAGCTCCGATTCCGAAAACCCGCCCATAGTGGAGATAGAATCATACGAATTGCGCAATTGGAGCGCCCACGGTAAAGTAGAAGTGGCAACATTTAGTACAAAGACCGTACAAAAGACCTAGCGACTCGGACTCGTAATCATTAATCAGGTTGGCGAGGGTCGAAGTGAATGAAGCATAGTGAGCAGGTTCGGCGTCGAGCTCGAGGGGCGGTACATCAGGGACTGGATCCGCCATTTTTTTGTTGGGTTCGGATCCATGAGTACTTGATTTTTTCGGATCCGGAACTAGTGAGTACCTCTAAAAAAGGGATCCGGATCCCGCGATTACCTGTGATTCTAGGGTTCGGACCCCGCGATTACCTACTGAACCTTGGGTTCGGACCCCGCGATTACCTGTGATTCTAGGGTTCGGACCCCGCGATTACCAGTGATTCTAGGGTTCGGACCCCGCGATTACCTACTGAACCTAGGGTTCGGACCCCGCGATTACCTGTGATTCTAGGGTCCGGATCCAGCGATTACCTGTGATTCTAGGGTTCGGATCCAGCGAGTACCTGTGTTTTTGATTCCGGAACCGAGTACATGAGTACTTCTAAAAAATTTGGTTCCGTTGGATTCGTTGGGTTCGCGATTCCAACAAGTACTCGAAGTACTCATGCAAATTGATACAAATTGCGCATTTTGGGGGAAGTTTGTACAGCAATTTGAATTTTTACATCTCTACTAGTTCTATTGCGCCTGCTCATGCTTGGATCCCATACAATAGATACGTACAATTCACTTCCCATACTTTCTGCCCGCTGCAAACATATTTAGTACTTTACAGTCTATCCCATACAATTTAGCAAAGCTTTTGAACCCTCCGGCAAGTGCCACAAGCAACGTATGTGAGTTTATAGCCCTCCGGCTCAAAAAAGACACTTGCCATCACAGGGAAACAAATTCCGATGCAGTACCATATTTCACATATGATGTGACAGGTAATGCCAAATAGTTTATCGCATGGCCAGTGCGAGTCCACCAAATGAACATTAAATGCACAAAATATGGATGAAAACAGGTTTCAGACAACCATTTCTTACAGTTTATATAGACTTGTGACAATTGAAATTGAAATTGTTCACAACATGTGACAACCATATTCCTCGCGCATACATAATTCAACAATTACATGAGACTAACAAGGCATCCTCTAGGCTATCTTCCTTGGTGTTCTTCTTGAACGCGTCATGCATTCGCCCCGCTTTGTTGAACAAACGCTCGCATGCAGCAGAGGTAGCAGGCATAGATAAGTACTGCCGCGCCATTAAAGCCAAGTCGGGGTACAGAGTTGCATGTGTTTTCCACCATGTCAACACACAAATGTCCTTGTCCGTTTCTTGGGGCAGCTCAAGGTAACGCTCTAAGTCATCATTTTCCACGTGCTTGGCTGTAGAGGGCGTCACACGCCCAGTCAAATCCCCGGAAAGGAATGCAGTGAAAGACTTACTCTTCGACGACATCAATTGCTTGCCAAGCTCTGCAGCATTCATGCTTGGATAAGCACCGCCTTTTGCTCGCTCTCTTCCGGCTCTGTGAGCGACTGCTCTCCAAATTCCCTTCTTGCAGCCGCCAAAATTGTAGGCGCAAAGTCGGGACGAATGCCATTGAAGTCCAGATTCTTAAACCTGCACAATTCACATTTTTAGTTAACATAGCAAATGCACAAGTAAATTTGCATACACACACACACACACAGGAACACGTAGAGAGCATACAAAATAGGTACACAAACGAACACCACACACACATACACACACATTCAGAAGCAGATGCACATACAAGCCAACACACACACAAGCAGATAAACACAAACACATCCATAAGACACACACATGCATAAGATAAACACACACACAAACATAAACACACATGCATAAGAAACACACACAAACACACATGCAGAAGTACATGCGCATACAAGCACGCACACACACACACACACACACACATACAAGCACTCAATACAAATATGCATAAGCATATACACGCAAACACACACACACACACACACACACACACAAGGACGCTCAGATACAATCACATCTATTTATCAACATTCAATATTCTTATCAGGTATATAATAGAAACACATGTGCAAAACTTAAACACATGCACACACAACTATTACAAGGTACTCACCGAATGTCCAGCAATGTCGCAATCCCTATCTTGATGTAATCGTTCTCCCTTATGTTCGTGAAAAAACGCTCAATGATTCCGGCCCGCAGACTCTCCCTTGCCTCCGCCATACGAGGCTCCATGTCCTTCGCTTCGATGGTGTACAAGTCCACATCCCTCCGCTCATCTTGCAGTGAAACGGGCCTGTGTGACGACAGTTGCTTTAACAGAGTGCCTAACATAGGGTAAACAAGTGATATGGTTACATAGTCCCCCTGCAGCAAATTCACAACTTGAGCCACTGGCCACAGCACAGTGCAACAATATGCTTAAAGACAAAGTAACCTTTTATGTGGGAAAGCAAAGAACAGAAAAGCATCACAGAACAGCGATAACATAGTGTCGACAAGCTCAACTGCAACGCTATTAATATGGCTTTGATAGAGCACATAAACAGAGACATAAATGTGCGGGCGGAGGCGGGGAGTGGGCGCCATACGGCGCTACCGAACCGCGCAGTGCAACAATATGCTCAACGACAAAGTAACCTTTTACGTGGGAAAACAAAGAACAGAAAAGCATCACAGAACAACGATAACAAAGTGTCGACAAGCTCAACTGCAACGCTATTAATATGGCTTTGATAGAGCACATAAACAGAGACATAAATGTGCGGGCGGAGGCGGGGAGTGGGCGCCATGCGGCGCTACCGAACAGCGCAGTGCAACAATATGCTTACCGACAAAGTAACCTTTTACGTGGGAAAGCAAAGAACAAAAAAGCATCACAGAACAGCGATAACAAAGTGTCGACAAGCTCAAATGCAACGCTATTAATATGGCTTCGATAGAGCATAAACAAACATAAATATGTGGGCGGAGGCGGGGAGGGGGCGCCATGCGGCGCTACCGAACAATACAGTGCGACAATATACTAAACGACAAAGTAACCTTTTACGTCGGAAAGCAAAGAATAGAAAAGCATCACATAACAGCGATAACAAAGTGTCGACAAGCTCAACTGCAACGCTATTACTATGACTTCGATAGAGCAAATAAACAGACATAAATGTGCGGGCGGAGGCGGGGAGTGGGCGCCATGCGGCGCTACCGAACATCACAACGCAGCTAACTCGGGGGTGAGGGCAAAGCGGAGGGGGGGGGGAACTCTTGCTTACCTCTTCAACTTTCTCTTGCTCGTTGTGAAAGTCTTCCAGCAGGGTGGACCAATAGGCGTGACGCCTTACGTTGAGCTGATTTTTGAAGTGGCGGCTAATTGTGATAGGACTGGATGTGGACGGGCAGGTTATGGTGGATTTCAAGCGCGTACGCACCGTTTAAATAGCCCTTGGGTGGGCTACAATCGATTCAAGGCTGCGGAATGACAGCAATCAGGGCTATTGAACCAATCCTAGACATACACCTCAGCAGATTTGCATTGCCAAATACCTCCCAAAAAAACAGCGTGTCACTTCGGGCAACCACAGATTCGTGAGATACTCGGAATCGTGAGTACTGATTGGGTATCACGATTCCACATCGTTTTGCGAGGATGAGGTACTCGCGATTACCGCGAATCCATTAAAGTACGATGAATACCGGATCCAACGATTACTTACAATAACTGGTACCGGAACCAGCGATTACTTACAATAACTGGTACCGGAGCCAACGATTACTTACAATAACTGGTACCGGAACCAACGATTACCTACTGAACCTAGGGTTCGGACCCCGCGATTACCTGTGATTCTAGGGTTCGGACCCCGCGATTACCTACTGAACCTTGGGTTCGGACCCCGCGATTACCTACTGAACCTAGGGTTCGGACCCCGCGATTACCTGTGATTCTAGGGTCCGGACCCCGCGATTACCTGTGATTCTAGGGTCCGGACCCACGAGACCAAGTCCGAACCCGAGTAGTCTCGTGGATTCGCGGCTCCTTAGGATCCGGATCCAGTCCCTGCGGTACATTAAGCCCCCCAAACTCCGCAAGGAGGGAGAGCTGTCGTTTAGCACAATTCAGTTGATCGAGTGTTTGCGCGTCCAAAGAAACGCCTATGATTCGATAGACTGCTGCACGAACGGCCCTATCTGCACTAGCAAGGTACGGTCGGCAGATATCTAGGGGGAGGGTGCGGAGCATGAAACCATAGCGGCGTACCGCACACGTGAGCATCAAGCGGAAAGCGGCATGTGTCCCTCCGAAGTCCGACATAGCAAAGCAAACGATCTTGTCCAAGAGGAGTTGATGAGCCTCAACGATGTCTTGCAGCCAAGAGTGAACGTAGTTCTCATTATGAGACGCTGGAGGGCCGTCTGCCATCGAGAAGTCCATCGCCAAATGTTCAAATTTCCAAAGGGAGTGTTGTGTAATGCGCCGTTCTTCCCGGAGGACGTAATTTCCGAATAAAACCTGAATTTGGAGACATGTGAAAAAATGGCGGCGATTTTACCATCACGCACCCATCGCACCAACGGCTCTCGCCAGGTGCGCGTCGCATAGAGGGTAGGAGGCTTATATATGTGTTATGACCTGACACGAGACGCTATTATAATGTTTATAAGATATGTGTCGTGTGGGCGACGGTCGGGTATGAGTTGTCAGCCGTGCGAGGTGCTTCGTGCGACATCGTGGTTGTACTACTTCCGTATGGACTATTGCCCGCTAACAACAAGCCCGTCTTTGGGCGCTCCCAACCTCCCCAACCATTCACGTCGAGAAAAACCCAACGGCTGTTTAGCATACGCGTTGGTGATCATGCAATGGCTTTTATTTCTAACTTTGTGCGCGGCGAGTCGGGCAGACACTCCGGCTAAAGCAACGCAATTTGAGAAGATTTACTTCCTTAAGCAAGTGAAATCGAATTACTGTCGCGCCCTACCCGCCGCCCCCTCTCCTTTCTCAGACTGCTCACACCCGGAAAACTCCGGCAACCACTGATTGTTGGTGTTGTGGGGCCATAGTTACATAAGTCATTATTCCCTCCGTTTGTTGTTACGAGTTAGCTTGATAGCATGACGTCGGCAGCGGAGAGCATCAACAAACGAACACAATTTATGGGCCCTTGCTTCCCGCCGCCATCACTCCGCAACCTCGCTCCTCCCGGTCCGCCAACACCGTCAATTCCTTGCAGCTATTGAATATGGACTATACGAAGCCATTTCATAAGTTAAGCGAGTTTTTGTCGTTGCGTATCGAACATTCATCCGTTGTCGGGAGAGCGAAACGAGGACGCCCCACATACCGCCTAGACATGTAGGGATGTCGCTCCCCGCCGCCATCGCGCTATGCTCTTTAAGCCCCAGCCCTTCCCCGACGACACGTAGCCTCAAAACCCCCTTAGCTACCGATTACAAACGTTGGTGATCTTGAAGTGAAGTTTGAGCTGACTTTGGTCGCCGCATGTCAAACGTGTGCCCAACAATCAAGGTGGCCAGCTATGAGTGAAGTTCACGCGACTTAGAGCACACCGGGGATATATCTAGCGATGTTACATAAATATGTACTAAATTAAAATTTCGGTCCGTACCCCGCGTTTTTGTTGTAAGTAATTCCTAATGCAGATTAGTTACAGAGAGCTAATGTATGCTCTGATAGAAGTCCTTATGTACAGGACATCAACTAGAGTGTCTGTGCGCGATATCACGAACTAGCGTACAGACAGCTGACAGCGACAGCTGAACAACACACTCTTGTCTCGACACCAGCCGCCACCCAAGGCTGGTCGTGTAGCGTACCTGTAACCAGCACAACGCACGTTACAGTGTCTTCCTTATCGAACCGTGCATACCACGTTCAACAAGTTATGGAGCCCTCCACCTGAAGGTTACGCGAGACAACAGTGCCTTTCGGCGTGCAACTTGGAAACTCGCCCGAAGGCAAAGCCATATTTTTTTTTTGAATAATCATACTTTACTGTGTACATTTACTATCCGGAACAGTCCCGCTACCACCTACTCTACTCTACGCCACGACGAACTCGCCACCCGCACAAGCGCACTCGCTCGTGCGGACAGGGTGCATACAGGTCCAAGCTGGAGTGGGGAAGGGGGGAGCATTGTGAGGGTGACCACTCATACACAGGGTGCACGACAGCGTCAGCCGTTCCGTAGAGCAGCGGACATATACACCTGCCGGTTCTTGCCTCGGCTGTCACTGTGCCCCACACTGGGTGGAGGATACGAAAAAGGTGCATTGAGACACCCCGGGGCTACAGGCCGACGGGTCGGTGGGCATCAGGCCGTCTCTCTGTATACCGTCGTTAGGCACAGTTACCGCTAGTGGATTTTTCCACTGTCCGTTTGGGTACTCGACCCCTCTTCCGATGGCGCCAAAATCAAAGCCGGCACACACCGCATCGGCCGCCGACTCGGCTGCCGACTCCGGGACGTGCGACACTCCGTTGGCCGACTCAGCCGGCGACAACATTCGACTGGTGATGGAACAGCTGCAGCTGCTCCACGCCAGAATGGACGACCAGGACCGAACACAGTCGGAACTCCTCCGTCGGGACGCACTGCGCGATCACCCGGCACCTATCGACACGGCGCCGCCCCAACCTGTGGCCAACCAGTACCGGCCTGCTAGGGATCCCGTGCCTGCTCCGGTACTCGAGTATCCACCCCACAGCAACGCCAGCCGCATGCCCACGATCGACCCGGAGTTCGTTGCAATGACAGCAGACTGGGCCAACAATTTCGACGGTGACTCTTTATCCCGGTCTTTTCGCATGGACGCCCCACTCATGCCGAGGACGGGTGAATTCAAAACCTGGAAGCGCGACTTTCTGTCCTTCCTTTCCATTAAGGGGGCTGCCCTGATCCCTCAACTGGCTCTGTCCTCCTCTGGCGTGCCTATGAATCCAGTCGCTCAGCGGTTCGCGCACGCGATGCTCGTTCAGTGCTGCCGACAGAACAAGCCAGCTGCACAAGCCATCGCGGGGGTCCCCGCGGGACGACTCGACTGCGGGACAGCCGCCTGGGAAGTGTTGTGCGAGAGACTGGACGCACAGTCCATTTCACGCACGCTGTCGCTCCTGGACCGCATGATGGTTCGTCAGGCCTCTGGTCAATCAGTCTCGGCATACGTTCACGTTGTTAAGCAGTGCTTCGATGAGCTGAACGAGTGTCTGTAGCTGAAAGATGGCTCTGCAGCCATTCACCCCCACATCCTCGCTATGGTCATGATTCGCGGTCTCTCCAACGTGGGGCAGTATGGCCAAGCCAAACAGTGTGTGATCAATGCTTTCGACACCGACTTCATTCTGTCAGCCGACAGAGTGATGGGGAGCATTATCCACCATGCTCAAAATCTTGACGCCGATGTCTCCAACAAGGGGGACACTGCTGATTCCGGGCCTGCGGTCAATGCCTTCCTTGCGGATCGTAAACGGCAGGGTGGCCGTGGCAGTGGGGGATACACCGCTGACAAAAAGAAGTCCAAGTTCGCGATGAAGTGCGGGGCCTGCGGAGACCCAAACCATGTCTGGTCGACCTGCAAAGCGCCGGATGCTGATGTCCTCCGCTGGACACTAGCCAAGCGCAAGCAGATTGCCGAGAGATACGCCGACCAGCCTCCTCCCACTGCACACCTCAGCGACCTTCCTGCTGCCGAAGCGTCTGAGGAACATGCTCCTGCTGAGGACGCACTGGAATATGACATGCAAGACGAATATGACGACACTGAGGTCGGTACATCCTTTGCCTCCGTTGCATTCACGTCTGCTATATCTCGTGTTGCAGACCTGTCTGATTACTGGGTAGTTGACTCTGCCTGCTCCGTTAACTTGACGTCATTTCGGTCGGATTTTTCGGAATTTCATCCTTCTTCCCGCCGCAGCACAGTCGGTGGCGTCGGTGTCACGGTCCAGGGCAGTGGAAAAGTCCGCATCCCCATCTGCCTGACTTCCGGTAGAACAGTCTTTCGGCTCGCTCATGCCATGTACACCCCTGACTTGTCCTCTCGGTCAGCGCAACGTATCAGTCGTCTCTTGAGTGTCAGTTGGATGCAGCAACACTCAGGGTGTGCGTTTTCTTTCCCCACAGACATTGACTCTGGCATTGTGCGTGTGACCACAGGAATGGGGATACTAATCCCGTCGGGGAACGGACTGTACCTCCTCCCGAGGTCGCATGCCTGTGCGGGGATGTCATCCCCCACCGTAGACAGTCGTAGCCAGAAATCTGTCGCGCTCGCTGCTGAGTGCGACGCTGCTTTGTGGCACAGTAGAATGGGGCACCTGAACATGCAGAGCCTTCAAGCTCAGCATTCTCATAACACGGTGTCTGTACCTGTTATGCCTAGTTCTGTAACAGATCTCACATGTGAGTCTTGCAATCTGAACAAAGCCACGTCTGCGCCCAAAAATCGCAAAGCATCTCAGAAACCAGCCGCCCCACTTCAACACATGTCGTGTGATCTGTGGGGTCCTGTCAGTGTCCCCTCCCCTTACGGCCTGAGATATTGCCTGCTGGTCATCGACCATCACACTAACTTCATGTGGGTGAGGTTCCTGAGGTCAAAGGATGAGACGTGCGCGAAACTGGAGACCATCCTCCTGGACGCGCGGCATACTCATGCCCGTTATCACTCCCACCTCCATGCATTTGCACCGTTTCTGAAATTTGACTCAGACTCGGTTTTCGAGGCCGCGAACACGCAGCTCATGTGCGCGAGATTGGGTTTCAGCACTCAATTCTCGGCGCCCTATGCACATCACATGCTTGGGAAAGCAGAACGCCCGTGGCGCACTCTGCGTGACTGCGCGTCCTCAATGCTTCACGCCATGTCTGTGCCTAACAGCATGTGGTCCTGCGCGATCAGCACTGTGGTCCACCTCCGTAACCGCACCTACAGTCGGGCCGTTGGCCCTTCTGGGGGGGTCCCTGTCACCATTCTCACAGGCGCAGTCCCGGACGCGTCAGTATTTCGCGTGTTCGGATGTGCGGCATTTGCCAAGGTGCCTGATAACCTCAGACGGAAACTCGGCCTGAAAGCGTTCCGAGGCGTGATGGTGGGGTACTCTCACAACTCACCTGGGTATCGTATCTACAACCCCGCGACCAGGCGCATCACCACGTCTGTTCACGTCAAGTTTGAAGAGACTGTGCCCGGGTTTGGGACATCCCACCCTGTCGCCTCGTCGATTGATGTGTGTGCGGACGCAGGGGCCCTCCATGTTTCCCGTGAAAGTCACCCACTCCCAGATCTGCCCTTGGACACAGACGACACAGTGTGTGTGGAGGAGGTCGACAGACACACTCGCCCTCGCGGACCCCCTACTCGCTACGGGGAGTGCGTTGTCCATGTCTCTACTGTGCCGCGCGTGTGTGTCACTGACTCGTGTGCGCACGACCTGTCCGACCACATGGACGACATTTTTCCACTCCCTGACGTCTCCATGATGGTAGCTCAGCCACGTCACAGGTACTCTGAAGGACCTGTGAGTGACGTCGCTATGGTGTCCGCGAGCGTCTGTGTTGAACCCACATCATACAAGGATGCCTTGGTTAGTCCACAGTCCGCGGAATGGCAGACGGCCATGCAGGTGGAATTCAACTCTCTGACGTCCAACCAGACGTGGGATCTCGTTCCCAGGCCCGCTGGACGCCGCGTGGTCAACAGCATGTGGGTCTACAAGGCTAAAACAGACGCATCTGGTGCTGTCTCTAGATACAAGGCGCGGTTTGTCGCAAAAGGCTGCAGCCAGCGCGAGGGGATCGATTACACGGAGACGTTCTCACCCGTCATCCGACTGGCTAGCCTCCGCGTCTTCTTCAGTATTGTTGCTGCTCGTGACCTCGAGTTGGGCGGTCTCGACATCGACACGGCGTTTCTGTACGCACCCATCAAGGAGGATGTCTACATCAGACAGCCCCTGGGGTTCGATGACGGTACCACCAATGTCTGTCACCTCCGCCGGTGCCTGTACGGCTTGAAGCAGTCACCCAGAGAATTTAACGAGCTGCTTCGCGACTGGCTCGTCTCTCAAGGCTGGCGCCAGCTGATCTCTGACCCGTGCATCTACATCTTTGAGGCGGACGGCGTCTTCGCCATGATTGCCCTCTACGTGGATGATATTCCTGTGGCGTGCAACAACACCGCATGGCGGGTGGCCTTCACCGCGCTGGTGCGATCCCGATTTGACATCAAGGACCAGGGTGACCTGTCCGACATCATCGGCATGCACATCACCAGGGACAGAGCGGTGCGCACCATCAGCCTCGATCAAGGCAAATACGTGCGCGAGCTGCTTGAAAAACATGACATGGTGGACTGCAAACCCTCGTGTCTCCCGATGGACCCCGGTTTTTTGGCTGCACTCTCCAAGCAGACGGCTATACCCCTCACAGGCGCGGACCGAGACGTTTACCCGAGCCTGCTCGGCAGTCTGCAGTACGCCGCCGTATGCACTCGCCCGGACATGTCGACCGCGCTCAGCATTCTGGGCTCTGCGCAAGCGAACCCCACCGTGGCCCACATGCAAGCCCTTAAGAAAGTGTTGCGCTATCTTAAAGGGTCTCCCGCCCTGAGCCTGACGTTGGGGGGGGTGAGGACAACACGCTCCAACTTACAGGCTTTGCTGATGCAGACTGGGGCAATGGCAGTGTGACACGCCGGTCACGATCGGGATTTGTATTTACACTGGGCAGAGGTGCAGTCAGCTACAAGTCTAGAAAGCAGTCCTGCGTCGCACAGTCAACATGCGAGGCTGAGTACTACTCAGCAGCGGACGCGACTAAGGAGGCCATCCACATTCGACAGATGTTGTCGGAGATCTTCAGTCGACCTGCCAGCGGGACGACCACAATCTGGGAAGACAACCAGAGCTGCATCGCCTATTCGCAGAATGCACTGGTAAGCGAGAAGACCAAGCACATCGACCTGAAGTATCACTTCGTGAAGGACCACGTACAGCTGGGGACCGTCAAACTACGTTACCTACCCACCGGCGACATGGTCGCCGACATGCTGACCAAGCCACTACCTGGACCTGCACTCGTGAAACACAGGAGCGCCATTCTGGGGACATCCGGACCCATGCAGCGACACACTTTGTAGAGGGAATTCTGTAATCACTTCCATCTGGCCACAAGACACACCTTAGCTATCTTGAGGGGGAGTGTTGTAAGTAATTCCTAATGCAGATTAGTTACAGAGAGCTAATGTATGCTCTGATAGAAGTCCTTATGTACATGACATCAACTAGAGTGTCTGTGCGCGATATCACGAACTAGCGTACAGACAGCTGACAGCGACAGCTGAACAACACACTCTTGTCTCGACACCAGCCGCCACCCAAGGCTGGTCGTGTAGCGTACCTGTAACCAGCACAACGCACGTTACAGTGTCTTCCTTATCGAACCGTGCATACCACGTTCAACAGTTTTGGTGGTACACGGACGGTATCACCCATTCTCCCGAGGCACTAGAGAAGCGAACGCTACTCGCATCTCATTCCGTGGATGGTGGCAAAGTTCACCTTAGAACGCTACTCGCACGTACATAAAATATGATGGGCAAAGTAAAGGGAATTCAGACTTTACAAAGTGATATTACCCGTACGTAGTACGTAAGTACTACCGCCAGCTAGGAGGTTATATGCTAGGAGCAGATAGCCCTCTCTTAGTACATTAGTACATGTACGAATACTTTTTCTGCGCGCGCACTACTCGATGCCTACTGTATTATTGTATATACGCGGCGGTTGCGACTTACAGCCGTCACTCCTTTTGTAACTCTTCTATCACCTCCGCGTCTTGCCCAGCAGCCTAGTAGGCAAGTCCATGTTGGCACCATGACTTTGCTCCGAAAGTCCGATGACAAGTCATGGGTCCTCCACGCTTTAAACGCGCCGCCACCAGATCGGGCACATAGTAATAGAAAAAGTCCCACTAATACTCGCAACGAACGAAGTTGCGAGAAGACGCACATCCGCGGCAAAACAATCGACAACCATGTCCAATTGACCGTAACTTCCGGTCCATCCTAGACAATATCAAGGCTGAAGTAGCCAACGAATCGGCCACCGCCGACGAGAAACGTGAACATTCATATCACAATAGATAGCGGAGGGCCCTTGCCGAGACACATTATACAACTTGCGACATCGACCCTACCTGACGGGCTACAACCACCGGAATGGCCAAACTTGTTGTAACGCCACCACTACATCCAAACAATAATTACACCATGCAGCTCCGGACAGCCTAAGCCTCCGCATCAAACGTCGATGTATTCATGGGATCATGAAGCACATGCTGCATAATCCATCATCCATATCAATGCGTCTATGAATTAGTGTCCTATTGAATCAATGCGTCCACGAATCATTGCCTTATTTGATCAACGCGTCCACGACTTAGTGCCCTATTCATTTAATGCGTCTGTGAATAAGTATCATCATTAATCGATGCATCCATGAATTAGTGCCGTACTTAATCAATGCATCGATGGACTAGTGATGCATTTAATCGATGTACAACGAATTGCCTACACAATTCCGGGACATCGGTCGTATCGATGCATCCCCTTGAAAAATTTCTTAAATAAGATAACTTAGATAATAAGTCAATAGCAATACAATTTTGCTAAAATATATACGCGGCTACCATCCGGTAATAATCCGGCTAATCATTTCATCAGATTTGTATATGCGAGGAGACCGATGCCGATGCATAAATGCATTCGCCCCGCATTACCCAAATCAATACATCCATGAATTAGTACCCTACTCAATCTATGCATCCATAAATCAGCGCCCTATTTAATCAATGCGTCCACGAACTAGTGCCCCATTTAATAGATGCATCCACAAACTAGTTACCCATTTAATCGACACATCCACAAAATAGTGTCCTACTTAATCCATGTATCCACGAATTAGGAAAAAAATAAAACGGATAATGCATCACCGTTTGATGCATTACAGTTGATGCTTGATCTTTAACTTCGTAGGCTGATGCGGAGGCTTAGGACAGTCCCCGACAAGAGTCTCGGTAAGTTTCTTTGAGTGATGGCCCATGCACTTTGTAACTATAAATACTTTCACGAATTTCGGCGGCGATTAACAAGATATTTACACACTCAATCCGATCTATCCGTGTCTCCTCGACGGATAGCTATTTCCGGACGCTGCTTCTAACGCATGATTCCAAAACTTCAAGCAAGACTTGCATATTTGGGCTCCTTAACGTCATCACGGTTAGCCACCATCCGGTGTGGATGACCCGTACAAATTTTGAGCAATATCATGCCTTATGCACGCGCGTCTCCCCGGGCTCGGATGCATAGCGCGCACTCATCACGATGCTCGACCAACGCGGCATCCGTATAATTGTTCGCCTACTACTCAAACTGTTATACCTCTCGCATGTCCGTCGGCATTCACCCCTACCACCTCGTGGTAGACGTTGTTAACCATGTAGCCGTGCCATGCATGGCACGGTACCGTAGGGGGCTAGGCGGGGTGAGTCGACAGCTGCGATTCGCGTGATCATCACATAATATCTTGCAAGCCTTGTACGGAGGGCTTTTAAGAGTACTTTCCATGCCTATACCAGCGCCAAGATCTCCCGCTCGGGCCGTCCGATGCGTTACTTAAATTTCAAGATCAGATGCGCCTAAAAGAATCCCGTGTTAAGGGGGCGGGGCCAACACATATGCACTTTGTGGTGGCAAGGAGGGTGCGGGCGGCTCAACGGCGAGACGGGGGCGTTGGAATTGGCGGCAGTTTGTCGGGTAGCAACACCGGGAAAGGGCAGTAGGTCACGCACATGAGGTCCACCGGCACTGCTATCGTCGAACGGGCATGGGTAGTACATCACGCTATCAACATCACATGAGCACAATCGCTGCCGGAAGAGCGACTTGGTTTGGCGGGGTTGGTATTGGGAGCATCCGCCACCGAGAAGCTTCCAAGTTTTAAAGAAAAACCCTGCTCACCCCGCGTCCTACCGGCTATGGTCAATGTACCCGTACCCCACACCCCCCCTTTAATACCCATTTACGACTATACCTTAAAAGATCATAGGCCGCCTTGGTGGTTGAACAAAATTCGGTACAACTCGGTCCGGACTGCATTGATGACTTGAAAGTGGTTTGTGGCTTCATAGAATAAGTAGCGGGTAGAAGGAAAGCTGGGCGGGAGAACTTGGCGCATCAAAGAAAGTGGCCTAGAACGTTTTATTCGCCCTCCTGAATGCGTTTTAGTGCTGCATCAATCTTCTTGCCCCCCACGGGTAGCATGTTTTTATGTGGCACGCTCTTCGGATGTCAGCACGGGTCGGCTAGATGTATGATTTACATCGGTGACCAAAATATCACTACGTAGGTTACGGTTGGCAACATTGCGGCGGAGAACCTCGCGACGCCTTGCGGGTCTCTCCTCCGGGGTAAATCGAGCCCGGGACCTCCTGTCCGAAGGGGTATGTGCCCCCAACTGACGCCTAGCCAAGGCCTCGACCCGGCGTCTCTCATTAGCGGCACGAAGCGCGGGGGAATAACGGCTTGGTATACGTGATGTGGTCGCCGATTCACACAAAACTACAGTAATAGTATTTTGGTACAGATTGCGGTAGTAGGCCGCGGTTGGAAGAAGATCGGATACGGAAGGCACTTGGACATGCATTTTCGATGGTGATTATTATTCGGTATATCATTTATCCTCTAGAAAAATATATCCCAAATTAAATGCACCCCGGTGGTTTAAATTGCCGGGGGTTCGGGATTTTCTGATGCTGTGTTTGAAATTGCCGGGGGTTGTGGATTTCTTATGGTGCGTTTGAAATTACCGCCGGGGGTTATAGATTTTATGATGGTGCGTTTGAAATTGCCGTGGGCGAGATCGATCTGCAACTATGGACTGCGGTGCACATCAGATTCCTTGCCGATAGCGAGGCTACGACGCACTTATTTTTTCTCATCTTTTATCAAGTACCTTAGGAAGAATGACTTTGCGGCACATGCTCGACACGGCGAAATTCGCCGGGAGTGTTCTGCGCGAGGGGTTGCATGAGGGCTTGTGGAAATTTTCACAGAACAAAATGAAACCGATGGCATCCTCGACGTTGAAGAGGACACTACACCCCCGGAACTGGTGGAGAGCTCAATCGAGGTGAGGCCCATCGTCGCCTTGATCGTCACCATAACACTTTCTTTCTTCCACACGTAGTAACACGCCAACATGCCACTCATCCACACTAACCTGCGATTGTCTGACAGAAACCAACAAGATATAACCACCTACCTCCCACCGTGGAAGCACCTCATGGGATTCACCACGAGCATTTGGCAAACGAGCATGAAGAACACAGTGAATGACCCCCGGGTGATTGGAAAACTTGACGTGAGCGGGATTGACAAAATGCCACCGGGGACGCTTTTTCTCCGATGATAGCAAAGATGAGTGAAAGCGACTTTGCCGTTCAAGTGGATAGCCCTTTTGCTATAAAAGTAGCGTACGCACGCTAAAAAGCCCAAGCACATGCACTGGGCTACACACTCCCTCTTCAAGGGGCGTGCTGATATGTCGCTTTTCACGACGGTGGCGCTCAGCCTGAGAGTCGGATGCTTGTGCCTCGCGAACGGCATCGAACAACCTTTGGCTACCACTGGGGTACCCGCGGTCGTCAGCGGTTGTTTGTCCCTACTCAGCGGATCATTGTCGGCGTTGAGCAGCGGGCTTGAGTGGCCCAACAAAGCGGAGGGCCACGACAACTACGCATCGCGGTTCGGGGAGGTGGTATGAGATAGCAACACAAAATGTAATTTGCGCCGCCTCCAAGATGCCCAATACACGTCGGAGGGCGACTTCATTTGCCACATGTCTACGGAGATGAACCGACTGGAGAAAAACGATCCAAATAATCGCGGGTGCATCGAAACATCTTGCTCTATCCCAAAATGAGTGGCGTTGCCGAGGTGCGCAATACCATCAACACGGCCCCTACACATTACACCAACGTTACCGCCGCGGTGCTCAAGTCGTCAACGAAAGACCACGCCAAAGGCATCAAATGGTACTTAGATGGCGTCGCCACGGTAGATGGACTGACCGGTGGGACCTCTTACTGCTTTTGGGTCGAGCTCCTCGACGCCCGCGGCAAGATGGCGGAGCCGCAGCCGGTCGGACACGTGCGTATCCGCCAGAACGTCGACACGAAATTGGTGGACTACGGTAACAACATAGTTGCCGATGGCGATATGACAATATTCAACGGACCAAATTCCTACACGAACTTCGCTGAGATCGCTGAAGCGGGAGTGGACTACGGCGAGTTCGTCCGGTCCGGAACATGGTCGATGACACTTTGGATAAAACCGCTAGTCGACTCGTTCGATGAAAGACGATTTTTATCCATCAAAAAAGAGGAACTAGGATTGATATTTCTTTCACACAAACCGCTATGTACCTTTAAGAACGGAGTACCATTAAACCTCACAAAAGACGCGTGGTATTTATTCGCCCTGTCGGTGGACGATCACCAGCGGACGATACACACAAGTGCAAACGGGTCGGCTTTCATATCCACAACTTTGGGTGAGTGGAACATCTCGTCCACGGAGTCCAACATGATCTTCATTGGTGCGAACGACGGATGGGGAACATAGCCCACTAGAAGTTCACCTCTTTGGTGGCTCGGAAATGCGACAAGTGTAATAATCGACGACCGCCCGCTGACCGGGGAAGAGGCAACGGCGATATATGTACTACATAACGCCTCAACCCCCCTTCTTGAGTTTATTAAGATGTAACTCCCGAAAAAATCATTTATGGTCATATTGAAATTATAGAGGTTTAAATCACACTGGGGGTGAGAATAGTCGGGCGTTGCCACGACGTTACAAATTCTAACCGCTAGATTACGCATGACACAATGGTAAAACACAAACATGCGTTACCCCTATATGACGCGCCGACACACAGAGGTCGTCCACCTTCTGCCTTTGCGCGAGCACAGCTCACGCAACCCTCCCTCCCGATTCCCTCAATTAGTGTACGTACCGGGCCCATGGCCCCTTGCGTGCAAAAAATGTAAGAGATCAACACTTTTGGCAAAGGGAGCCTCCCCCTGCTCCGTAAACCATTGTAAAAAACTTATTCCGCTGCTGTAGCGATTGTAAAAATGTCCCCGAAAATCTCCAGGAAATTACTTAATCCTTACGGGAAATTTACACTATTCGGGTAAGCTGGGAAACAAGCTCAAATTGCAAGTGCCGTCGTCTGATTACCGCATGATCTCCGGGTGTTTCGGGGTGATTTCGAGTAAGCTGGAAAGCAACCTTAAATTGGCTGAACCCCCTCGAAATGTCAGGAGAATAGGTTAATTCTCCGTTGTTTTGGGAAAAACCGAGGAAAACCAGCTCAATTTTAAAATGTCCCGTACCGCCCTTTCTTCGTCCGCCCTTAACATTGCCGATCGGTGTCTGCTAATATCCACCACCCTGAATCGTTTTCTATTATTAGACTCTAGAGAGTAGAGACCGTCCGCGCAAACCGGTAGCAGCTTCTTGCTGTCAACGGGAGCTCGAGTCGACCGACCGCCCGAACGCCGTGTCTTGGCTCCGTCGAAGCGATAGTATGGCAGCGACAGTGTGCCGGAACCTGAAGCGGTGTGCTGAGTTGTTTTGGGAGGAGCTGGCCGGATTGGTGAGCTTATCTCGAGTGACACCATAAGCGGTGCTTCTTGTTACCTGTATATATTTTTCTGTGCCAACTGTAGCGGGAACGTGCTTTACTATAGGCGCTGTTGGCGAGCAGGTTGCGCACGGTACGGTGTTCGTGCTGCTTCAGAACTGGAGCACGCGGATTTTGGCCGCCGAGGCCGCTGGGTTCAGCCTCTTTTACGTGTTCTTTGACGGGGTGAAAGGCGCGGACCTCAACTGGCAATACGTCGCCTTCGCCGTCGTCTTCCCCATCGTCTTCTTCGTCCGTGGAACGTGGAGGCGCCGCGAGACGGCACTTTCCAATTTAGCCATGATCAAGGTGCATGTACCGCCCACCACCCGTGCCTGTACCCACCGTCAACCCTGTGCGCTGACCCGCTTCGCACTGCGAACACAGACAATGGCGCTGGCGATCTACCTCTGCAACCGCGACTGGGTGAAGAAGGAGGCGCTGGACCCGAACCATGTCCCCAAGGCGCGCGTCTGCATCTGTGCGCTGCTTAGCACGCTTAAGGAGTACCTTACGCTTCCTCGCTTAACGTAAGTAATGATTTACCGCACGACGATGTCCGGCGGGCTTGGTTCTACCGGGCACTGGGCTTATTAAGTGGTGTTTACTTCGAACGAATTTTTCGTTGTATTGTTTAATGATTTTGTATCAGCCTCGCGGCGTCCTCGTTCCCTTCTTTTCCCTGATGGCCGTGTTATTGCGGGTCGACAGGACGAAGGACCTCTTTTTCGACGCGCTGCATGAGCGCAGACTACAGAAATTCAGGATGAAGCGTGCAGCGGTGAGCCGTCCGCCTGGTGATTATGCATATGGATAGATGTATTGCGGCACTGCAGAGACATTTGCCACAAGCAGAGCTTGATTCCCGAAGCATACGTGCGTGGCTGCGTTTTTATGTGCGCGCGCGCGTGTGTGTGCGCGCGCGTTTGTCTGTGTGTATCTGTGCGTGTTTTTGGTCTTAGACAAATTGTGTGTGGTTTGTGTGTATATATGTGCGTGTGTGTGTGTGTGGCGTGATGTTTGGTGCGGGGTATGGCTTGTGTGGCTATGTTTGTGTGCGTGTGTGTGTGTGTGTGTATGTGTGTGTGTGTGTGTGTGTGTGTGGCGTGATACTTGGTGGGGGTTATGGCTTGTGTGGCTTTGGGAGGTTTGGGTGATGCTTGGTGGGGTTTGTGTTTGAGTTCGTGTGCGTGTATGAAAGCCCGCGCGCGCGCGCGCGTGTGTGTGTGTGTGTGTGTGTGTGTGTGTGTGTGTGTGTGTGTGTGTGTGTGTGTGTGTGCGTGCGTGTGTGTGTGTGTATGTGTGTGTGTGTGCGTGTGCTTGTGTGGGGTGTTCTTGCTGATATGAGTGAGGGAGTGTCTGCGAAGCTATCTGAGCGCATCTGTGTCTGATATAAGTTGGATGGTCGGTATACTGCGTGTCGGTATTATAAGCGGTCTACCTCCTGCCCCCGGTTCATTGCGGCACAGGGAAGCAGGGGCGTCTCGAGATGATGTAGGGCTGTCCACAGCGTTTTGGGTACAGCATGTTGGTTTTTTGGGGGGAGGGGGGAGGGATAAAGGGGGGAGGGGGGCGTCAACAAGAAGTGGAGGGAACTGTAGGGAGATGAGGGGCCAAGGGGAGGGAGGGGGGGTTTCAGAGTGCAGTGTCGCACCTAACTAAACCATTGACCGCGTGCAGTATCGGAGAAAAATTCTTCGCTGCACCGCGGGTCTGTCGCGGTTGGCAGCGCACCTGCGTGACTATGGGATGACGGGGCCGGAGCGCATTCGGCTGGGAAGGTCAGTAGCCTCTGTCTGTTCTCACTGATGATGACCCCCAGCCCCCTGTCTTGTCGCCGCACAAGACTCCACTCACCCACGTTTGATGCCTGCGCCCTGTCGGTGCCAGCTTCCATCGCTACCTGAGTCTCACGATCGAGCAGACCCTCAACATAAAGGACTACCGTACCCCACAGGTGAGGCGAGGGCTGCATGACTGGCCTGGTGAACATTCCTTAATTTTGTGCTTGTTTGCTGTTTTGCAAATAAATTCATTGATATGTGAATTCTGTTTGTTTGTTTGTTTGTTTGTTTGTTTGTTTGTTTGTTTGTTTGTTTGTTTGTTTGTTTGTTTATGTGTTGCTTTTGGTGTACACATTTGTTGCTGTTTGTGTACACAATTTTTTTCGATAATTTATTAACTCGTCTACGACTACTTCACAGCGGAATAATGGCATTAGGGTTATGGTTATTGTGGCATGGGGCCCTCCTCTTATTTTCACAGCTTCAAAATTTTTAGAATGGATAGTCGTGGTTTTGAATGAAGAAATAATGACGTGCTGCTGCGTGTGGGTCCTGCCTGCCCGCCCCTTAATCCTTCGCTTGCTCCATGGCTTCATATGATTTCATTACCATGCGCTTGTCCGATTGGCATGTGAATTGGTGTTCCTTGGTTTCTCTGATTTTTTTCTCGGGATGGGGGTGGGAGATCGAATTGGTGGCGAAACACTGCTTTACATGTTCACGTAAGCGGTGAGAAACCATCAAAACAAAGCGACAGAAAAGTTCAGACAATACGCTATGGTTGTGTTGTTTAATTGGTTGCGAAACGCGATCGAGGGCGAGTAAAGATTGAAGATTGTCTGCCGAACTAATTGTTTTTACTTAGTATTAAACATATTTATGAGCTTTTTATTCATATATAAGGTGGAACTCATTAGCATTTTCTTAGTTCGCATATATTTTTTAATTATCATTTGCTCGAGTTTTTAACCCCCCTCCCCCCCCCCCCCCCCCCCTGCGGCAAAATAGGGTGCGCGGTCGCTGGGTCGCATCGACGCCTTGCTGATGTTCATGGTCATGGGCGTGTATTTTGGGTGGGTGGCCCAACAAACGGACTCGGTCGTCTTTGCCGTCGTCCTCGCGGCCGGATTCGGGCAAGCCTTAGGCGTCCTCATGAACATCGGCGCGCAGTTGGAGGACCCCTTCAACGCGAGCACGAGCCGCGACCAAGTGAACGTGGTGCGCGACCTCGACGAGGTGTTGGCCACGATACGCGGCGACGGCGAAGAGTCGGAGGAGGCCGCGGGAGTGGTGGACGCGGAGCAAGTCACGATGTTGGCGGACACCATCGTTCGGCGGGAGACGATGGAGGGGGACGACGACGAGTGGCGGGCCGCATTGCACGGGCTCAACATGGATGTGCAATTCTCCGGGATCTCCACTCGCGAGTTTGTCGACCGCGACCCGTGGGGGCATTCCCGGACATAATATGTAGGACATACACACTACGAATAGCTAATTACTTTTTTGTGTGGAAACGCGGGCATCTCAAATAAATGAAATTGTTGAGTTGGTGCCTCTCCGTACATGCGTAGTAATATAGGATTTTGTGATAGGGCATGTTCAAAATGTAAAAAAAAATTAAAACAATACCATCAAATTAGACCGGGTGTGGGCTATTAACGGCCATCATGACTCTACCGTCCCATTTAGGGCACGTATAAGAGCGGCGATTGGGCCGGGTACTTTTGCGACTAGGTACACCAAGCGATACATCTATCACCAATGTGTGCCGCAGTTCCTCGCGGGGGTTAAAACAAAGTAATGTCCCATGTACCCTAGTTCCTTTGCCTACAAGGCATTGATAGTAGTAATAATTTTGCAATCAAGAAATGCATGTCTAAATCCACTTGCCAAGAGTGCAAAATGAAAACTTATGTTGCTAGACGTTAAAGATGCACAACCCGCTCTCATTGAACCGGGGTGCCTACCATACGGCGTGTGAGACGGGTAACGGGGCAACCCAATCTAGCCTCGCCGGAGAATTGGAGGGGGGAAGATGGCAAAAACGAAATCATCACGTGCGCAGTCGCTTGTCGATCCCGCCGTCGCATCTCGGCCGCCCAACCCAAAGGTCGGTGACTCGGTGCCGCTCTACCCGGCGCGGCGATCTTCCTCGTCACCCCACGAGAATGTGGAGGGACCCAAACGCATAGGCGGGGAAAGCTAGCGCGCTTGCCTCCGCAAATATTTTCTTTCCCATCATCATTCCCCTGTTTTTTATAATGTCACGTACTCTAGAACATGTCTAGTAGGCGGCCCATTGCCCATATCCTCCCCCCTCCACTGTTGAGTCCGTCAAACATCCTTGCTTATTTAAGTGCGGGCCTCCGCGCCCACCCGAGCCCGAACTCTCTGTTGTAGAAAGTAAGTATTATGTACGATAGTGGGTATTATCATCGGAGCAATATCGGGAAGAGGGCGGCTGCCCCCTCGAGGTGCATGTTGGCGCGCGCGCGGGATGCATGGTAGCGATGGTTACAACATGATGAGAGAATTAGGAGAAGTGAACGGCATCAAGCAAGCTGCCGCTTGTCTATCTATCTAGGGCGCGCATCAAATGTAGGAATACATGTACGGGCACTTACATCCTATAAAAGACTCTCTAGATAATTGACCGTACACGTATGCACGCTAGAGGTCTATCCGTGTGTTTGATCATGAAGTTGTCTCCGGCGTGTGGGGGGCCGTTGCGGGTGTGGGGGTCTTCGGCGTGTGAAAGACCATTGTGGCTCTTGTAAGTTGCGTGGAGATGGTCGCTCGTATTGAAGGGGTCACCGCCGTGTGAGTGACCGTTGCTGAGCTGGCGAGCGGCGTCTCTGTGGCCGCAAGTGATGGAGCCGCCGCCGTGTGGGTGACCGCTGCTACGCGGGTGAGCGACGACGTATGTGTGGCCTTTGTTGATGAGGGGGTCATCGTCTTGTGCGTGACCGTTGGACTTGTGGCAAGCGACTGATGTGTGGTCGCTACTGCTGAGGGGGTCACCGCCGTATGGGTGACCGTTGCAACGCTTGTGAGCGAGTGTTGTGTGGCCGCTGTTGTTATGGGGGTCATCGCCGTGTGTGTGACCGATGGCATGAAGGCGAGCGAGTGCTGTGTAGTCGTTGTTGCCGAAGTGGTGGCCGCCGATGAGCGGCATCGGACATGTGGCCGCTTCAATAATGTCGTGGTTGATATCCCCCGTGGGCGGCGGCGGAGATGGCGGCGTTGTACCTGCCATGGCGTTGGTATAGACTCGGGCGAGTGGGCCACCTCCGTTTGTGCGAGCGCTTGTCTCATTGTGTGCGTCGTCTCGGTGGTCGCTATTGCTCATATGATAGCCGCTTGCGAGCGACGGCGGGCGGGTTGTCGCACGATTGGTTTTGGGGTTGTTGATGTCCCATGATGGCGGCGCCGACAGCAAGTTTCCGGCCAAGGTGTTTGCATTACTTATGAAGCTTATGTTGACCGCGGGTGCTTTAGGCACTCGACGTGTGCGTAGTGGAGGCGAATGAGTTACCAAAAGGCTACGAGGGCCCATAACCTTTCGAGCACTGTCGGAGCACTGTCGGGGAGGGGGCGGCTGCCCCCGCGCGGTGCATGTTGGTGCGTGCGCGGGATGCATGGTAGCGATGGTTACAACATGAGGAGGGAATTAGGAGAATTGAGCGGCAACAAGCAAGCATATATATACCTAGACCACACGTCTATCCGCATCTTGATGTATGCATACGTATACGGGAAATGATATCCTATGATATCCCCTCTAGATCACTCACCGTGCACTTGTGCACGCTAGAGGTCTATCCATGTGTTTGCTGGTAGAGTGGTCTCCGTAACGCGCTTTCTGGCGGCAGCCGATCCCGAGGATCATCGCCGCCACACCGTGTCGCTTCCCTCGACCCCTCCACGACCTTGCTCCTCGAAGCGTAGTCGCACTACCCCCCCTATTGGGTGTAGCGCCACAACGTTGGACGGTAGTCACCGAGCGCCATGCCCTTGTGCTTTTTCCCGACTGACCGTGGCCCAGCTCGGACGCCGTAAATCCGCCCGTTCCCTCATTGCATTCCCCACAGAATTGTGAGCCCAACACCGGTATCATTCGCATGCTTGACAATTGCCACTCCCGTTGTATCCCCGCATACGGCTCCGATTTGTCTTTGTGGGAAATGATAAGGGAGACCCGCGGGAAAGACCGACCGGGAATTTCAGACGCTAGATACGGACATTAGCTTGAAATCCCTCCGCACCTGGCTTCCATGCGGCGGTCGATTCTCATGATCAACGGCGCGAGACCGTGTCGTTTCTCTATATGCGATTTCCCCCTTGTTTGCGTTGGTCCTCGCCCCTGGGCGGGCGAGGCTCGACATCCAAATGGTTGTTTAACGAGCAACGGGCGCCCTTCCCTGGCGTTGCTCCCCGGTTGTCCGCCGCCAACTCCAACACCTCCAACTCGCCACTAATATAGTACTTGGTAGTACTTGGGCTTGAAAATATCGGATGGCCCGAGCGGTAGACTAGAAAAGCATAGCGCTTATTAAAGTGTACAAAAATACTACTTTTAAAAGCTCCCGTCTTTTAAAGCCCCTTTCCCGACAATTGCTAATCGCGCGGATCGCACCTATAAGCTCACCCCGCCTAGATATAGCCCCTACCGTGCCATGGCACAGCCACAAAATTACCGACGTCCGCCACAAGTACGTAGGGGTGAGTGCCAACGGGCCCGCGGACGCACCCCCTCCAGCGGCGCAACGGCATGTGAATGCGTGTTACCAGCGGAGATTGTGAGGTCTCCATTGCCGTCCATTTTCATGCATCGCTCACTTGTTTATGTGTTTTCCCCCCTAATATGCTTGTTACTAAAATGATTTATATAGCTATTGCAAATAATCATAAAAATGCACAAAGGAAGACATGACAACGTTACCCAACCACGCCCTTCATCCCACACAATAATAACTCATCTCACGATCAGTGGACCAGCGATATACTGTTTTTCGGCCATGGCATATTTGGGAGCAATGTGTGAGCTCTAAGACGATAGCTAGTTTAGCCGGCAATGCTGGTTGCTGTGATTTTTGAATTTATTTTGGCATTGCTTGCGTGACAACCCCGCATTTGCTCGGGGAGTCATCCGCAACAATAGCTTGGTGTAGGTAGGCGAGCTTCACGAATCATGCTCATATAACGCATGATGGAAAGAGGCTTTGCATCTCTACAATTTGGACACTGTCGCGCTGCAAAACGAGAGCGTTTCGAAATATGTAGTAGAAACACATTGCACTTTGGATAGTCGTCCATAAACCTGATATAGTGATGTTGGTGGACGTGCATAAGGTCACAGGTGGGTGCAAGACGCACATTGTCCTTGACCATCCAACGCGTGTTCCAAATAATGAAGCATTGCACATCACTACCACAAACTATAATCTATCCCCATAGGGCGGGTGCGTCCGAGCATGCGACACCTATGTTGTGAGGGACCTGAGTTCTTTGCCGCGACGAACGGGTATATGAGGTGGTACCCGACCCTAGTGATCTTCGACTATAGCCTGGAAATGCGACACCTGCATTGTATGGGAATTAAACTAAGAAGTGCGTGGCTGGCTCACAACTGAGAACAACCGGCCAGGTATTTAAGTGCCCTAAACCTACCGAGGTATGAGATACGAAGCTGCACAATCGCATATCGGCACCCGTTAATGGAATTTGTCAGGGGAAAAAGGGAGTGAACAGACGCCACACGGCACGGCTTCTCATCCACAGAGTAGATAGCAAAGCAGCAAAATGCATATGGTTGTATCTAGAAGCACTCGATATATCTGCGCATTTTCGCATTTGTCTTTCGGCGGGCGGTTCCGGTGTGTTTGCAAGCACAGAGAACACGCATATAAGCCAGCATATGCGCAATCGTTCATCCGTATGCGTGTATGCATCTGTGGGTAAGTGTAGCATGTGTGTGGGTATGTGTGCGTCTGTGAGTTTAGGGTTCAGCATGTGTGTGTATGTGTGTGTAAGAGATAGAAAGATAGAGAGAGTGTCGAAATGTGAGTATCTCATATCGTATCTTATGCTTGTACATGTGCATGCTTCTGTGTCATACACATCCTACTTATACGTCTATGAGCAATGCTGTGCATAGAGGTGTGCGTTTCATTGTGTGTGTGTGTGTGTGTGTGTGTGTGTGTGTGTGTGAGCAAACGCGCGCGCGTGTGTTTATATGTGCGTATGTGCAGATTACACGCACAGGTGCATTTACCCAAATACACGCATATAATCCGCAAGTACTTATGAATACACGTGTGTGTGTGTGTGTGTGTGTGTGTGTATGTGTGTGTGTGCTTAAGCATGTCCTCATCATCGCATACGGGGGTAACACAAAGACGCGCATAGATTCGCCAACGTTTGTGCACATATATGGCATGTGTGTATGTGTGTGTATGTATGTGTGTGCGCACGCATGTGTGATAAGGAGTCTATGTACGTGCTGACAATTGTCCACACACCGTGACTGCAAACGCAGGTAGCTATCTAAACTGTTTGTCTGTGTGACTGACATGGTCGGAATCCAGAACATTGCACTGAAACAACGAAGGCAGTTCAAATAGTAAAAGATACACCCAACTTGCATTCTGCCACTCACTCGTGACTTGCCGGCGTGCGCAGCGCGTAGGAGTGTGCGCGTTTTAGAAGAAAGCGGCGCACGTCACGGGAGGCGCTTAAACTTTGAGAAGTCGGGCTTGCGTTTCTCGAGGTACGACCGCCGTCCCTCGTCGCCCTCCTCGCTTTGGTAAAATAGCATCGTGGCGTCGCCGCCCATCACCTGCAGCCCCGCCGCGCCGTCGTCAGCCGCGTTAACCGCCGCTTTCGTGAGTCGCAGCGCGGTTGGGCTATTTCTTAACATCTCTCGGCACCACGCCATCGTTTCGGCCTCCAGCTCAGCCAGCGGCACCACCCGGTTCACAAGCCCCATCCGCTCCGCCTCCTCCGCTCCGTAAAGCCGGGCCAGAAACCACATCTCCTTGGCGCGTTTCGGCCCCACCAGACGCGCCATCTCCGTGCTCCCGTACCCCGCGTCAAAGCTGCCTACCTTTGGCCCAGTTTGACCAAACACCGCATTATCGGCGGCTATGGTGAGGTCACACACCATGTGTAAGATGTGACCGCCGCCTACCGCGTAACCCGCCACCATCGCCACCACCGGCTTAGGCAGCCGCCGGATCTGAACCTGAAGATCTAGCACGTTGAGACGAGCCACGCCGTCTTCACCAACGTAGCCGCCACTCCCGCGGACTTGTTGGTCTCCGCCGCTACAGAACGCAAGATCACCCTGCCCCGTGAGCACTATGACGCCGACCTCGGGGTCGTGCCGCGCGTCAGTGAGGCAGGCGCTGAGTTCGGAGATGGTGAGCGGCGTGAAGGCGTTTCGTCGGTGAGGACGGCATATGGTCAATTTAGCGACGCCCTCCCCCGCTGCCTTTTCATACCTGACCTCCGTCAGCGCCTTCCCTCCCACGCTGCCTATCACCCGCCACTCGGCCGGCTCCCGCGAAACCTGCCACCACCCACAACGACAGCAACGCGACTCAAGTCCCAATCCACTGTGTCAAAGACATGGTCCCCGATAACGCATACTTATAACATAAACGAAACTAGGGCACTCGATTTTCTTCGCCAGTTTGGCAACAACTAGCAGGGGACGGAGGACTGCGACGAAATAATTGAGTCGCAATGACAAGCAGAAAGAAGAAAAGAGGGAAATTCTGCACCTGAGTGTGGATCCGGGCGTAAGAGCTGGGGGCGTCCGTTGCGGATGCTATTTCGCGGTTTGGGTTGGCGGTGTCGGCACGAGCAGGGGCAACGGATAGAACTGAGCGTGGGGGTGTCGCGGCGGTGTGGTTTACGAGTTGTTGCTTATCAGCGGCAGCGGGGGCGGCGGGAGGGAAGTGGGCGCTGAGAGCCGCCACGCGCGTGAGGGCGCGCTGTCGGGGTTCCATCCTGCTGAACGTCGGCTCAGAAAACAGGCACGTGGCTACGGAATGTCGCAGCCCTACAGTATAACTCTACGGCTTAATCGAGCTGGTGACCCGACTGCCAAGCCGGATGCTGGTATTGTAGTTCGCTTGTTCGAGACTTTGATCAGGCGCTGGATACCATCACATCTTCCGCGGATGGTGATGGCAAAGTTCACCTAAGAACCGGCCTTAGACTGGATACCATCATGGCATCATCGCATTGTAGCGTGATTTTCGCCATTTTTCTTGTAAGAATATATTAATAATTATTGCTGGATGACGAGCCCGCCCGGCCCATCAGGGCCGATTGGTTTCAGAGGGGGATATAAGGGACCCGTACATCACTTGGAAACCCGTACATTGTCCGTCCCAGCGTCGCGGACATTTCCGGACAGCTGAATCCGCGCCAGACAGGCCTGTCCGGACAATTGTAATCCGTCAGGAAAGGCTGACAGCAGTCCACGGCCGTATCCCTATTTCTGGATTGCAGAATATTGGGCTAAACGACGGTTAGACTTTACCATGTTGAGTCCGCCTAAGCGTAGGTACTGTCGGCCCCACAAGGGGGCCGGCTAGGGTTGTTGTAAGTAATACCGTATAAGTATTAGTTGCAGATAGCTAGGCAACGCGCGGAGACACAAGCGTCACAAGCGCAGTCAAATGTCCGCGGCGGACGCCCGCTTGCTTAAAAGCAACTCCTCCACCTCGTAGTAGCCACCTTTTGCCTTATTTTGCGCTCGCCAATCGGCTCGAGCAACGGCAGCGTAGCTCTCGTATTTGAGCATGATGGCAACTTACAATCGACCGCGTCTAACACAATTGGGACTCTTTACCCGGTTCTAACACGATAGCCACATCTCAGCCAATTGTAGACGAAATTCGCGACGCGCCGGAATTTGTTACATAAGTATAATTCAAACAACACGAGCAACGCTTACTAGCCAAGGAACGAAGCAGCATTGGAAGAGCGTGTGAATGGCCGGTTTCAGCAAGCCTTTACGGAAGTTACGGCCACGTTGTGCTCGACCCTCTTCACTAAACTAGTGGAAGCAAGACAACTCAATAAGCATCATGCCATTCCCATCGGCTTAAACGGCACGCCGGAGGGTGGAACTACGGCCGGGCGCACTTGAGGACGGATCAAGGGACAATACCAAGGGCATGGGCCGAGGCCGTGGCAAAGGCAAGGGCAAGATGCGCGCATGACGTCGATTTGACTTTTGTGCAATTGTGAAGGCGCTACGCCCAAGGAGCAACAACGACATAGAGATGAACAACATTGTTACAAGTGCCACGAGCATGGACATCGCATGTCTACATCGCATGTCTATATATCTTGAGTTAAAAAGGGAGTCATTAAGCAATAAAGCGGGCAAGCAAAATTGACGATGGCCAAGCTGCCCTAATGATGGACAAGAGCAGCCGGCTATTACTATTGACGACAACCTTCCACCGCGAATTGTAGAGGAGGACGAGCTTTCTCATGTGGCGCTTACTTGAGCACGTCATGCAATTCGCCAAGCCGGACGTCGTCGAGATTGTAAGCGAAGATTGAGTAGTAGACCTATAAAAACTCGACGCTCAATTGATTGGAAACTGGTCGATTGTATCTACTCCTTTGCATGATAAATTCTCTTTCACCTTGGAGGGGTGTGCTGATGATGAGGCGTTGAATGTGCACGGGGACTTACCTCACTGCTCTCCTTTCGATTCAACCTTAGCGAGAAATTTGTCTATTGAGTGAGTCTTCATAAATCCGCTTTGGGAGCTAGCAGACAACATCTTGAGAGATGTTGGCGAACATCACTCAAGTCCACTCTCGCGATCTTCGTTCTTCCAAAGCGGGCCAAGTTCAACAAGCTCACGGCCAATTGGAAGATGTACCATGATTTTTATGCGCGCATGCAATTGTTTGCTCGACATTCGTCCTCGAACGCTACACTTCAAGATACAATTGCGCCAACTCCGTGGCAAGTACAAATGTGGCTAGTGGATTCGGAATGTCCGCTTCCACCTACTGAAGATGTAATATTGACGAAAGATCTATTTGTACCGGCAGAGGACGATTAGGACTTAATCGCTAAAAAACGACTAGGGGACAATGCTTCTCTTGTTTTTCCTGACGGACTGCACCGAAATTCGTCCTCCTCTGCAAACTATTTTTTTAGTTACGACTTGAGCTAGACAGCGACAGCGAACAACGTTAGTGGATTGCGTTGCGATGCTGGATTTTGCGTCGGACCACTTTGTTACGCGACTGGGACTGCAAACGGGTAAATGTAATCTTCCAAGACTCATATACGATTTGCTAATGGACATCGAGTTACTTCAACCAAAATGTGTGGTGTTTCTTTTATTCTCGCTAAGCACGAGTTTGTGCGGACATTCCGCGTCCTACGAAATCTACGTGCAGCGGACATCGTGTTGGGCTAACCATGGTTGGACGATAAGCAAGCGACGCTTAAATTCGGTAGGGAGCTTCTTTTCACATTGATGGATGGTACTATCATTCAGACTCAAGTCGTGGATCGACGACCCGAGTGTCTATTTTTGTCGTCTACTAAGGTTCAAAAGTTAATCACGAAGTCGGCTAGAGCTAAGAGATGGACTGCAGAATTCATCATGGATCATCTAACGGCTGCTAATCAACCAACTTCGGAGGAATTTCACATTGGCGACGAGCTCAGCAACCAACATCGTGAAGCTTTAAGGGAAATTCTGTTCGACGACTCCCCGGATCTACTTCAACTTGATGACTCGCTTCATGTAAGTCGACCTTGGGACCATCCGGTTGACACGACTGGGCAAATGAAGCGATAGAGGCTTAATCGTTGTTGCATGCTCAGAGGGTGGAATTGAATAGACAGTTAAAGGACACAATGGATTTTAGGCTAGGTCGACCTAGTTGCAGCGAATTTGGATCGCCAATCTTGTTTGTTCGCAAGGGAGATGGCTCTCTACGCTTGTGAGTTGACTACAAAGGTTTAAGCGAGGTTACTTGAAAGGATGCTCACCCTGTACTTGGTGTGGACGACATATTGGACGAGTTAATAGACGCAAATTTCTACACTCGCTTGGATTTGGCGTCTGGATTTTGGCAAGTTCGTGTACGGGAAGAGAATGTCCACTAAACCGCATTTCAAACTCATGATGGATTAATGGAACGGGTGGCCATGCCTTTTGAATTGTGCATTGCTCATGCGACATTCTAACGAATGATGAAGGAGATTTTACGGGACTTTATTTTACACAAGTTCGTGACGGTTTTCCTCGATGACGTCTGCATTTACATTCGTACACTAGGGGAGCATCTTGAACATCGGCGTCTTGTTTTACAACGCTTTAAGGAGGAGGACGTGAAGCTGCATCTTAATAAATCTTTATTTGGACTACAAAAGATGGAGTACCTTGGCTATACTGTTTTAGCAGGACAGCTCTCTCTCTCTCTCGCGGCCGCCAAGGAGTGGCCGGTGCCTAAGACACAACGCGAGGTTCGCAGTTTTGTTCAATTTTGCAACTTTTACGCTAAGTTCATTCACCACTTCAGTGATTGGTCAGCGCCGTTAATATAATTGTTAAAGAATTCTAAGCCGCGGAGGATTGTGATGACGCCAACGTGTCTAGAAGCCTTTAAGACCCTCAAGCTACGACTAATTTCCGCGCCATGTTTGGTCCTACCCAACGGAGGTCAGCTCGGATGCGACCTTTACCGTGGCTACAAATGCTTTGTCAGTGGGAATTGCAGTTGTCTTACTACACGACCACAAAGGAGGTCGTCAACCAGTCCCTTGCTTGGCGCGTAAAGATAACAATGCGGAGCGAGGTAACTCTTACTCAGCTTGCGACTTAGAAGCTTTGGCTGTTTGTGAAGCCGTGAAGCCTTACTCAGCTTACGACCAAGAACGCCATTGTCATTTTGAAGGCTAATCCAAGTTCTTGGTGGTGTCGGACCACGTCACACTGCGACATCTGCTCAAGCAACCAAAAGGTATGTTAAACAATCGGCAAGCACGTTACGTACGAGATTTACAGCCGTTTACGGGTGCGATGACTCTCGCCTATCGCATAGGATCAAGAAGCGATGTTGATCCCTTGAGTCGGCGGGCGGATTCTTACGAGCAAGCCATCCTCCGCTGCTTGAAGATGATGATGTGCCACAGAGTTTGCGTCATCCACAAGAGTCAAAGCTGCGCAGAGGCCATGACGCCCCGATGGCTTCACATAATTTTGACGTTGTTTTAAGCAGTTTAAGTACGGACGTTCTGCAATTATACCCAAAACTTGTTGAGATGGTCCGACTCTTTTTATGGGGACGAGGGTAAGGAGACTAAGGGCGGACATATTGTTGCCCGAGATGATGAAATTGTTTTAAGAAATGCAAGACTATGCATTCCAAACGACCCAGTCGTGAAGGAAAATATGGTGTTTGAGTTACACGACAGTGGGTTTGCAGGTCACCATGGCCACGCGAGTACGCTAGCTAAGGCACTAGACACGTTATGGTGTTGACGCATTCGACAAGATCTCAATGACTACTGCCACACATGTGTTGTTTGTTGTCGCACTAAAGAGCGAGCCCATATGGTATCTGCGCTCGACCCGTTACTTTTTCCACCGTGAACATGGCACAAACCTTAACTTAATTATTGAACTCTCTTACATGCATGTGAGTGCAAGTTTTGACAGTGCTCATGTGGTTGTCGACAACTTAATGCGAATGGTTTATTTTTTCCCTTTAACGGAGGAGATTGCATGAGAGGAAATGGTGACGTATTTTTACAAAATGACACGCAAGCCCGTTCTCAATCGTCGACTGCATGCACCCCAGTTTCGACAAGGTGACAAGGTTTTGGTAATAAGGAAAGGGCCTCGTTCTACGTGGACAACTTCACATGAAGCTTAAGGATCGATAGTTGGGACCGTTTACGGTGTTAGACAAGAATGGTCCGAATTACATATTGGAGTTACTCCACTATACGCCTACATCCGTTGTTTCACGTCATTAATCTTCGTTCATGTCCTACCGTTACGCTTCGCCCATGTGTTCATGTCACTACTCTTGAAGACGATGGCGAGTACGAAATCGACCACACCTCTATTATAATGATGGCGCGTGCTGACGGCGCAGCGGCGGCGGCCCCGGATGGGGGTGCGCTCTCCGGCCATTCGGCATTCCCTCACCTCCCCGTGATGGGCGTTGGAGACCCCGTGGCCTTGTCATGCTTGGCACGGTAGGGGGATAAGAGGCAGCGCGATCCGCGCGATTTGCAGCTCTCGGGAAAGCCATGCACGGAGGGCTTATTATACAACAAAATTGTACGCTACCGGCGCCAAGATCTTCCGCTCTGGCAATCCGATATGTTTCTTCGAGACTAGATACTAGTAAGATACCGTCCTATTTGGGGGGGGGGCGGAGCATGTATGTTCAGGAGTGTGTGGAGGTGAGGAGGGTACGGACGCATCCGCGGTGGAACGCGGGTGTTAGAGCTGAAGGCGTAAAACCGGGAAGCAACGCTAGGGTATGGCGCTCGCTCGACGTCGACGAGCATGCTAACGTTGAGGCGGCCGAAAGGGGGCAGCACGACAATAGCAACGAGGAGGACTCTCACGACGGGAGGAGCGGCGAGGTCTGGCGGCGGCGTTCCTCATGATCAGTTGCCGCCGGAAAACCCGACACGAAGGGTTTGAATACTTTCCGCACCCCCGCGGCCTTTTTGGATCCGGCCATTGCGACCATGCCCTACTCTACCGCTGCCCTTTATCGACGTGCACACCTAATATTAGAGAGTACGAGCATGGGTAAGCGCCGAGGCTCGCGCTCGACACAAGTGTGTTTGATGGAGGCGCGAACGGTGGGTGTAGGGTAAGGTCGTTGGGAGATTTTCCAGACGGGTACCCGGGTACTAGCACAGAAAAAGCTGGGGAAATGGCCGGGAAAACTTTTCAGCGCGGCGGCGGGAGCGCTAACTTTCTCTGTCAAGCTGTCTCGCTAACTTCCTCAAGGTGACGGGGGACCTCGACTAGGAGGAAAGCCGCGACGGGAGGAGCGGCTACGACCTTAGGGCGGGGCTTACATGATGCGACGGCGGGCTCGACGAGCGCCCGCGTGAGGAAATTTTCGCTAGCCTTTCCCCTCCTTTCTCCTGCAAGGCCGTATTCACGCGGGAGCTAAATTAGGCTAGTTTGTTGACCCTCTCAAACGCCGATCGGCCTAGGCCGGTCGGCACCCCGGTTCGATGGGAACGGGCCGTGCAGCGTGAAGGTCGAGCGACAATTTCATTCTGCATATTTGACAGGTGGATTTATTTCTATATCTATTTTCTTGATTATATAATTATTTCGGCTATTATTGCTTAGGCGAGAAGAGTGTGGCAATTACTGTGGTTGCTTACAGTTTTTTAACCTCCGAGCAACGTCGGCACGCATTGCAAATATGTGTGTCGATAGGTGTACATGGTCGAAGAGTACCCGGCCCAATCGTTATCCTAAGTGCTTGTCCTATATGGCTGAGTATTAATGGCCGTTGGACAACAACCGGTCCATTTTGCCGATATTGTATTAACACTATTTCAATTTCAATTTGTTGTCACGATCGACATTGTTCCAAGACGCCGTGGGAGATACGTGTTGTTCTGCACCCATTTTAAGGCCGAGATGATTCCATCTTTTGGCATCGATTAAATAAAGTTCACCGTACGATTGAATCAAAACAGTTTTTGGACTCACCTAAATGGCTTCAATTTGCCAGTCGACAAGAGTACTCGGAATTCATGAGGACAACGCACCCAACGCGAATTCCCCACTCTCAATGAGAACGTCAACGGAGCCGAAGACCCACTACAATTGGCTTGAGGTTGATTAGAGAGTTGACATGAGGCTGATTTTCGACTTTGTCTAGAGGGGGAGGGTACGAGTGTGGCGAGTGCCGTCCTAAGCGGCAATAATGACTGTAAGACTCGTACGTATCGCCACTAGTTGCATTCCGCACTCTCCGATGAAGTGTACACCCGCAATTGTACAACCACTGTATTTAATACATTATTAGCGTACCTAATGGTGAGATGAACTAAGCTTTAAAACGCGCATGATCACGTCTGTCCGAGGTGATAGACTTCACGTCATGATACGACCTTTCGAGGACCGCGTGACGCTTCGAGACTGAAGGCTAGGTAGGTTGGGCTACTTACGTCATCGCAGTGGAGGGAGGAGACAAGTCACTTTTTACTTTATCTTTTTAATTACATTAAGCTACATTCCAAATATTTACGCCCTCGTGCATTATCTTTGCATTAGCCGTAATAAGTTGTTACGCAGTTTGTTCTCTAGGCAACATGTCACTGCTAGTTAATAACGTGCCATGTGTTAGGCTGTCTGCCAAAGTTAGTTTCTTCTCTAGGTAACCTGCCACAATCATGTCTTGAACAAGAATTCATTAGTGGCATGATGGCCACGCAACGACATCCATTCTTTGTTGATGCGCCGGTGAAGCCCACGTCCAATACGTGAATGGTCGCGGGTTCGAAACCCGGCGAGTCCAATCTTGGTACTTACGCGTGTGACGCCCTATGATGAGCCCCACCTTTCACATTGGTTTCGGTTCGGGCTGCGGTCCGGGGAGAGTCCGAGGGGCCGTGGTAATGTCGTGCAAGGAGTGGATCCGGCTTCTAAAAGTAGGGTTCGAACCCACGAATTTGAGGAGATCTGAGACCGTACGTGCACTATTCGTGCATATTTCGTGGTAGTTTCGGGGTTTGAAATTAGGGCATGTTTGCTCGGAAGGATTTCGATCCACTCCTTGATGTCGTGAACAAGAACTTAGTGGCATGATGGTCACTCAACGCTGGTAAAGCGCACGTCTAATACGTGAAAGGTCGCGGGCTCGAAACCCGGTAAGTCCAATCTTGGTATTTACGCGTGTGACGACCCAAGGTGAACTCCCACCTTCCACTTGGGAATGTCATTATGGATGGACAACGGTAATGTTACCATGTTATTTGATAACGGGCCATGTGCCCTGTTATTGATACTTAATAGTGTGCCATGTGCATTCCACTTAAGGGAACGCGCGAAGACTAAGCGTCATACGCACAATTAAATGTCCGCGGCGGACGCCCACTTGCTTTACCCCTGAAAGTACCTTATATAGCTGGTGGCAACTACCTTCTGCCGTTGCGCTCGCCAATCGGCTCGCGCAACCCACTCACCCTTCCCTGCCGATCAAGCGCTGAATAGAAATAATAATGACACCTCTGAGTATGTCTTTTACTGCTCGTTTATTCGTAATGTAAACAAGATGTCGTTTTTGACATAATTTGACTCCCAGTCTCGAACCGCAGTACATAGCAGTACATACTAGTATTACCCTACAACCTACCTCCTACGACGTATTATCGCAGCCCAGTACAAGTACAGACTATGGTTAATTTTACCGCGCTGCTCTGTCTCTGCGCTGCCCGCCCCGTGCTGCCCTCCTATAGACTCGTCTACCACCAAGCAGTCGTCGCCACCGACTGAAGTTGAAACCCAGATCACCACTACACCAAAAAACTTGACGACTATCGCTACACAAATCAGCAGCTAAGGATATAAAAGTGTGAGAGAAAATCATACGCAGCGATTGTGGTCCACCAGAGCCATTTCATTTCCTCCCAAGTGCGACTGGCACTGCTGTCATGAGGCCGTCCACGGAAGAGACGAACACGGCGTTGGCAGTCCAAGTCGTTATTGACCACCACCCGCCCTCCGCTGACCGGCGCCCTTCCGAGTTCAGCGCCAAAAACCCACTACTTTCCAAGCACCATCAGCCATCTGCTTCAAATCTTTTCCCTGAGATTGAGCCAGCCGAACCACTAGATATAGACCAGTCTGCACCGGCGCGCTGTGGTCAGAGAACGCGCAGCCGCGGTGAGGCCATTGCCGTCGCGGCTGCGGTAATACTCGCCGTTTCAGCGCTGCTCTGGTGCGCGCTCAGCCTCAGCCGTAGCTTGCCAATTTTGGACGAGAATACAGCAGGTTTATCCTCCCTCCTATTTATGAACTTATCTTGGTTTGCCGCTGCAAGAACGTCATATCTCTCGGTAATGGGCCGGGTACAGCAAGGGGCCTGAGCTCTTATATAACCTTTGGAATATCATGGGTTTTGTCGCAGGTATCGCCAAAGACAACGTCGTAGAGGATTCAGAAAGTATTGATCCAAAATGGAAATACGGAGAATGGGAGAAAGGTCGAGTGGGGGGTCGACGGCTGGCCGGTAGCCTACCTGCTGAAGGGGGCGGCAGCAACTGTTCGGTATTTTCTGTGAGAACACACGCCGCGAGCACGTGGGCTTCCTGCAACGCCATGTGCAGCGCAATGGACAGCAAGTGCGGCGATTTCCGCTTCGACCTCCTCGACCACGTCTGCGTACTTCAAATCTGTGGGGAGACAGGTAATAAAGCTACCTCTATTTTTTCTAGTCCTGGACGAAGGCAACTGCTTGGGACTGCCTCACACCGACGACTAATAAGCACGACTCACCCACTTGATGCACTTTCCAGATGGTTCGCAGAGCATGTACGACTACTACGACAACCTCGCGTGCCTGGACCCTGTCAGCAAAGTATTTGCCTTCGCTATCGAAATGCTGGTGTCGAGTGCTCCCTGCCACCTTTGTCGTGGTCACCGCTAGCTATGCCCTAATTGCTGTTTGGTCTCGACAGGCTTCGTCGAACTCCGGCCTGGAAGAGTGCGAGGCGGCGTGCGACTCGGACGTTTGGTGCCACGCGTATACGTATCATAAGGACAGCCGCATCTGCACGCTGACGTCGTCCTGTGAGGACAGGCACGTTACAACGAAGGCGTATTCTGGGAAGAAGCGCGGTGGGAACGGTGAGAGCAAGGTCGCGCACCTCGTTCTTTTGTTTTGCCTTTTTCAAACTTTACGAGGAAATATATATATTTTTTCCAACCGGTGCCGCGTGGGTGTGTTGCGATAGGCTTTGTGTCCTACATTTTCAAGCCCGAAACGGCGTGCAAGGATGCGCACAGCGTCCACCGTGATGCAAGCCTCGCGGACTGCGAGAGCTCCTGCACCATGGCCAGGGACGGCTGCGTCGGGTTTACATACAACGCGGAAAGACGGGACTGCTACCTCAAAGCGGCATGCAATGTGATCGAGGAAGAGAAATCGGATGTCACAGGTGTGTTGGCCTGCCTGATTTTGCTTCTTCGCCCCCTCAGAATGCGACGAGTCTGGCCAGCGGCTGATTCGTCATGTGTGGTGCTGCAGGCATCAAGGTTGTGCAGACATAATGCCCCTCGGCCGCAGAATGACACCTTTTGAGTGTATTTCTGTGGAAAAGTTATTGGCTGCAAGATGACGACCGTTAGGCATCCTAATTCCCATTTGGATCTCGTGTGCAAAAGAATTCTGTGAATTCCGTTTTGCATGCGGACTCTGACACCACACATTTGTAAATTTACTGATTCTTTTTACCACTCGCAGTGCATTGCACTGATATAACAACAACATGGGTCAATGGTATTCCCATCCTCATTGTGTATTGACACGTCTGACAGTGCTGCAATGTACACTACGACAGAGAACGTGAATCCTTTCTGGACAGTTGCCACATAGTTCTATTTCCCTGTTTCGTGGATTTAGCAATTCAAGTGCAGTGCTGCACACTACTACCCGTGGCTGAATGATGCACGCCTCAGCAACAAAACATGTCGCATTTGAATACCACACACGTTTCTTCCGGATTTAGCTGGCTATTGACCTGACTGACAGCTGTCCCTCCTCTCTTTACCACTTCAAGATCGAAATCATTCTGTTAAGCACCGCGTGCTGTTAGTAATCCCACCATAGCTTACACGAGCTTGGCTGGACACACGCTTTCCGCCTGGGCGGTTGTTTATGTCCATAATCGGGCCTTCCCGTGCGTGGCTGGCTGTGGCAGTGATTCCAGTAGGTATCACAGCCAAGCTCTGCATGTGTGTTTGCGGAATGTTTTCATGCACTGGCAACTGTAGAACCCACTGGCACCACACACTCTTAAAGACATTCGTTTGAATGACTACTCGACATCCCTTCTCTGCGTAGTATACGTCCCCCAAGGAAAGTTTCCGCAAACGACTTGAAAATTTGCAAGTTGAGTGAAGTGAGCAAATGCAAAAACTTGAGAAGCGATGCGCTGTTAATCATGATAGACACAGTAGGGCTACATAACATTATCCCCATGTGGCTGAATAGTGAAACATGCCACAACCCAATCCCACAGATATTTGGTTAGGAAGTGGGTTGGACCGGTTTTATCTAGGTGATTACATGCGTCGTTGCTTAACCTGGGCTATCCCCATTGTCATGACCGTTTTGCATGACAAGCCCAAATGTCTGGCACACACCTTTTGACCGCTCGCCCGATCTCAAACATGGTGAGGAAGATCACACACGCGAGGCCCGCAAGGAATATGAAGCCCCAGGGCATGGGCAGCACATTCAGGATGGGGTAGGGCCATTTGCCGTTGACGGCATGGCACACCTGGATCCACACTATGTAAAACAGCATAAAGCTGACGCTGAGCTTCTGCGCAGCTGGTCTAAAGGAGTGCGGCGACACGATGAGGTGCGCCCACGCGACCAGACAGTTCATGTTGTGCACTGTGAACCCCAACCAAAAGGGCCGCACGATGTGGCCTCCCTCCACCGCTGACTCCGGCCCCTGTGTCATCTGCACGATGTGGAACATGGCTGTGACCACATTGGCGAGCCCAAAGGCTGCTGAGGAAAAGTTATCTGCGAGGTCACGAATGTACTGCCCGTGCCCGGAAGCCAGATTCTTTGCCTGCACAGCAGACACTCTGACATGTCAGCCTTATGAAGGAGACCGATGGGAACCTTAGGGAACAGTAGCTCAGCACGGGGGTCAATGATTGTGTGTGTGTGTGTGTGTGTGTGTGTGTGTGTGTGTGTGTGTGTGTGTGTGTGTGTGTGCGCGCGCGGTAAGAGGGCGTGAGGGGACGCACCGAAAGGGTGCAGGAAGCGAAAACGCTGAGCGCGAGTGTGAGCGTTTGGATGGTGAAGCCGAAGAAGGTCAGGTAACGAAAGAACCAGCCAAATCCGGTAGCGCCAGGTAGAACCTTGGCAGCTTCGGTGAAGTGCCACAGCCACACCTGCGGTCGGTCATAGCGCTGTCAGCTGACGGCTGTGCTGAACCGAGATGCGCACGAACTGCATTTCAGTCCCAGGAAGGAGGGCGAGAGGGGCCGAACCTTCATGAACCAACACCAGCATACGGTTTGGAAGCCGAAAGTCATGAGGTCCTGGGGTCGGGAGCCGATGCGCCCCCTGCGTAGCGGTGCGTTAGATTAGTTGACAGAATTGTGCGACCGAGGTTCTAGAGCGGAATAAAGGCGGTCAGCGGCAAACCGGCAACGCTTGCGAGTATTCGTGCCACCACGTGACGTCGTGATGAGACGTCGAGACGACAAGGGGGTGCGTACCAGTTTCGAACGCTGTGCTTGTGCAGCTTGGGGCTCGCGACGCTGCGAGGCTGAGATGGTTCCGCTGGAATGACCGCCATTTCAGCACCGCGAGTAAGTATAAAAGCTACGTGCAGGGCCAGTCACCCCGGTGCTACAGGGTACGAGTTGGTCGCTCGCACGGGACAAGGAAACGCTGCGTGGACGTTTTCGAGGAAACGAGTCTCGCAGCTCTTCGGAGAATAGAATTCTCTGACCTACTTCTATTCGTGCTTTGATTTCGCGTGGGCTTGAGCTAAGGCGCGGTTTGAGGGAAACAACTCGGTTCGGTGCTGTTACAAAGCTGCCCGCGTAACGCTCCGCAGGCGGAGCTGCCCGAGCCGAGATTATTTTATTCTGGCGCGGCTCCGCTGCGAGCGTTGCTTTATGTGGTGACGGTGGCCAGAAGAGCGCGGGGAATCGCGAACTCGTGGTCTAGGTCAAAAGCCATCATAAAATACTGCATCTATGTACTGCCAAAAAGTGACAGCACGCAGCCAAAAGTGATCGACAGCAATCGAACTACGGATTCACGTTTGTACCCGTGGTGCTGCAATATTAGCCAAGTTATTTATTACAATAAAATGACTGGAAATCATTGAAAGAAGGGATAATAAGGAATAAACCAACCTCATCGTAGGCCTGCACATTATTTATCCTGGCTGCGGTAATATGTGCTATAACACACATTATTTGTATGGAATATTTGTAAGGGGTACGTTGTTGGCAAATGGGCAATTTGTTGGCAAGTTTGGGGCATGTGGACAAGTTGTTGGCCTCCTGGCGTCGAAAGGTCTCTCTCGCTGTCCAAGTTGCTCACGCGGACAACGTCTTGCGCGGTTTGTCCGCCGCCGCAGACGGCGTGGAGGCCGCTTCTTCCTCGGCTGGGGTGCCTTCTCCTGCCACGGCGCTCTTCACCTGCGCCATGGGCCGCAAGCGTCCCCGTGCTTCCCCGAGCGGCGCGTGACGGCGTGAGGCGCCGCATGTCGCCTCCACGTGTTGCATTCTCGGCGTGGTCTAGGATTTTCCTTAGTTTAAACTGCTAGGTTTGTGCACAATGTAGTGCTTCGTTTTGCCGTGATTTGGATTCCGTGATCCTCTTGTCACTCTTGCCCTTTTGTTTCCCCTCCCACTTTCCCTGTCCATGCTCATCTCATTTTCTTGTAATCCAGTTTGCTTGCCCCCCCCCCCCCCCCCCCCCCCCCCCCATACCTTTCCTGCTGTGCGGGCATAGTTCATGCGATTTTTCTTCTTTCTTTTTGCGCGCCTTTCCACCGCTTTCGAAAGCCATCCAACTATAAATCACAATGCGACGCTCGGAGTTTGATTGGGAGTGGGTATGTTATTGTGTGCTCTTCCGTTATTGCCCGTGATTAGGAGCCCTTTTCGCTTGCTTTGAACTTTTTTGTGTCTGAATTGTCGTGTTGATAATAATGGTAAAAGTGGTTCGTAATAAGTAACAATTGATGTTGTTGCGTGCGTGATTGCCGTTACCTATTCAGTCGGTAGGGGTACCATAGCTTATGCATTCCCGTTTTCTTCGGCATATTTTGGTGTGTTTCCACTTGTGTACCTCTACAAGCAATTTTTGATGTGTTCAACCAATGAATAATGACCATGATGATGAGTGCCATAATTACATTTTTCTACTTAAATAACTATAATCAGTAGTTCAACATTTTCTGTGTATTTCCTGAATATTTTAGCACGGCAATCCCACACCGTCATCTTATTATTGATGTGACGGAAACAAGCGCTCGCACGAACACCTACTATTGTTCCTCATATAGCGACTCGCCTCCCACTCTCGGGCAGACTTGCATTGGGAACTCAGCATGGCAAACTAGATGCGGACCTCCGCACTTCCGCCTAACTTGGCACGCCTTCTATCAAGTCGGTCCATAACTACTATCCGTGCTTTCGCTCTGGAGGATAGGGGCCGGTGGGCGCCATTGGTTGCAAAGTTGGCTGATCGCTATGCTATATTGGTGCCAGTTTGTCGCTTCCTTGGCATGGGTGCAGTGGACTCTCGTTCATTGCGTTGTGACACCTATGTCTGCATGCTACATTTCGTTCGTCGATCTACTTTAGTTCCCTTTCGACGGTTTTAGGGGATGTGCGGCGAGAATTCATTCAATGTCTTTCTGCTGCTATTCATGGTACTTTGGGTTCTTAGCTTCGCGATGCTTGGCAGGATGGAAGTGCTGATGCTGTAGCATGCCTTCCTGCTCTTCGGGCTATTTGGGCCTGTGCGGATTTTTTCCCTCCTTTTTCTGTCTTGCTTGATGGTTTCCACATCTTTTTCTTGTAAACTATTTTATTTTAGCAGTCAGACATTCTTTCAGTAGTTAAGCGTTTGTCAGTAGATAAACATTTTCTGAGTATCGTCTCTAGCTAAAAATCAGTAGTTTAACATCAGTCCTAAGCAGTTTGCTAGCGGTGTCGACGGTACGTTTATTCCCGTTACTCCTCCGACAAAAGCGCGGTAGTATTGCATACAGATAAATCAACGGGCAACAATGATTAAAATGTCAAATTTCGTTCGCATCAAATGTACGGGTAGCGAGACACCGGTAAGATGAAGCCTTGGAGGGAAATAAGTAGAGGGAAACGAAATAAGGGACCGCGCTCTCCAACTGCCGCGAACAAAACTACGGTACCTGCTGTACTGTACCGCGACACGCATCCCATCCGGCCGCCCCGGCTCCGCCACCGTCACATCATCGTCGACTTCCGAACGTCGAGGTCACTGCAACTTAGGAGGGACGAATCAATAGCTACGCACGCATGGAGCGTCACAGTTACGGCGGCGATGGCGTGCCGCAGGAGGTGCGTGTCGCGCAGGGAGGGGCGGCGTACTTTAACTCGCGTCTGCTTGAACGTCAATAAGAAAATAACGGTGTCTGCTACATTTTCGGTTATATATCGTTCCGATGCCAACATCCATTCTCTCCCCTTCCCAACCTCCATCTACCCTCAGTATACGAACACCTTAAGACCTCTTCATAGCATGATATCCGATGTACGGTTTCAGTCGTAGCGGCGAGCGTACTCTCCCGGCCATGGGCGTGTGAAGTGGCCGGTTTCCGGAACATCCGAACACGCGCTCTCTCACTAATCACCGACAGTTGACCAGCTCTCGACTCTGTCCGCCTACACACCCCCAGTCCGCGCAGTCCATCATATCAATATACCAATAAAACTACCTTACTATCCAAACGTTAATCTGGCGAGTAACTGGACGAGTCGAGTCGGTGCCGCCGAGTTTATTTTTATTGCTTTCGAATTATTCAGTAATTTTTGCCTTTTTTTCAGCAAACCGCCGCTGCGCTCGCCTTTCTTTCCGGGAAGCGCAGCGTCTGGTCCGTAGCCTCACCTAACTCTCCTTCTTCGTGTGTGCGATGCCTTCCTGTCGTAGATTCTTTCGGTTCTGCCACAGGACCCGTATGCGCAGCTGCAGTTGGCGTACAGGATATCCAACCACGCGCTCAGTCAAAAGGTGCGCTGCGCTCACTAACTCGCTCACACTGCTCACTCATACAGTGACTTCAGATGGTGGGTTCTGAGCCCTGGCATGGGTGGGTATGGATGCAGGCAGGGCAGCTGGAATCAGAGGCGCAGCAGCTACGTCACACACTCGCGCAGAAACAGAACCATTCAAACATGTTGGAGCAGCGAGTTGTGGCGCTGGAGAATGAACTGACGGACATGCAGACCAAGGTGAGTGAGTGAGCAGCAAGAAGTGTTACGGGGGATTCTGTGTATTAGAGCACTATGGTCTGTCCCCCGGAGCTGACGGTGTGGTGGGTTGTGTGGTGTGTGGGGTTGGATCAGCACAAAATGGCGATGGAGGCGACGCAGAAGTTATCGGGTGAAAAGAATGCGCTAATCAATACAATCAAGAAGCTCAACCGGGATGTGGCCAAGCTAGAAAGCTTCAAGCGGAACCTGATGCAGACGCTGCGGGATGATGACGACCCGGTGGGTCTCCCGCAGTCTTAGTCCCCCCAACACGCACACACACACACACACACACACACACTCACTCGGGCTCGGGCACTCGCGCACGCACAGGCTCTCTGCCTCCATCCCCAGCGCCCTCCCCCCCTCCCCTCCCCCCCCTTACACACACACACACACACACACACCAAAAGGAATTGCACACGCATATTCATACTTTTATTTAGGTGTTGTCACTGTGAGTCTCTCTCTCCCAGCCATCTAGACGCATGCCCAAACGTGCTCAGTCGCTCACTGATAACCTCACTCTCACTCAGCCCATATAATTTCTCCCCCCTCTCTCTTTCTCTCTCTCTCTCTCTCTCTCTCTCTCTCTCTCTCTCTCTCTCTCTCTCTCTCTCTCTCTCTCTCTGTGTGTGTGTGTGTGTGTGTGTGTCTAGCTCTCGCTCTCGCGCGCTCTCTCTCTCTCTCTCTCTCTCTCTCTCTCTCTCTCTCTCTCTCTCTCTCACACACACACACACACACACACACAAACACACACAGGCACAAACGCTCTCACACACACACACACACACACAGCCTTCAATTAAGTATTCCAGCTGCCTCGGCTTCTGACGCACAGCCCACTCGCCCACTGCTGCCGCGCATGCAGAGCGCCGCGATGCAGCACATGCAGAACCCCAAGCTGTTCTCCGAATCTTCCATGCCCGGCTCTCTTGACGCCAGCAGCGACCGCCTCATCTCCAGTGTCCTGGCCGGCGCCAACCCCTCGGCAATGCCGCCCTCCTCGGGCTCTCCCACGCACAGTCAAGACTCGTCCCTCGCAAACGGTGCGTCATATAATGTTCTCATGCCGCTGACTAACTTATAAACTAATTTGTATTTAATGTGCACTTTTGGAGAATAATGAAGTATTGAATGAATCTATGGAAACTAAAAGTAATGAAGTGTAATGCAATAATTTATGTGCCTTGTTCTCTATGGTACATATTGACTTCGCCAGGATGTTTATCCGAACCCAGGTCATCCTCTTTGCTGGGATTGCGGGATGGTGTTGGTCGTGAGTATTTCTCTTATTAATTGAAAGTACAAATGTTTTAGGTATAGTTACTTTTCTACAAGATGTATTTTGTAAGTACGTTTACGAGTTGTTCTGGGAGTTAATAATTTTTGCTTACAGTAGACCCTACATGTTAACCTACACTACCAGAATGTGCCAGCATTTATGACAACTAAATTTAATAAAAAGAATCGATCCTAGTGTTTGAATTTGTCTACAGAGTTGTTTACACTGATCACAAAAAGTGAGTAATGAGAATGTCATTTGAGATTGACAGCCTTTTCTTAATTCTCGGCAGGGATGAAAAACTTTGGAGGGCTGGGCTCCCCCGGGATGGGGCCGGAGATGTCGCACATGAGCGGGATGCACGACTTCGGCGCCCCCTCGCCGCGGCCGCCCCAACCCCGAACCACCCCCTCCTCCTCCGTCTCGTCGCCGCGAATGGACGGCAAAGAGTTTTTCCGCCAGGCGCGCGCGCGGCTGTCGTACGAGCAGTTCTCTCATTTCTTGCAGAACATCAAGGAGCTCAACGCGGGGCGGCAGTCGAGGGAGGACACGCTGGCCAAGGCGCGCGGAATCTTTGGAAACGAAAACTCTGACCTTTACGGTGAGTCGAGCGCTATCATTTTAGTAATTTGCGCTTCATTTATTTCTCGCTCGCTCGTCTTGTGTAAATATTACTATATTTTTTGGTTTCGAAAATATAGGGATTTGCATATACATTTTAACGGTTTACCGGGCATTGGAGGATTTATTGCTGCATGAAACAATGTACTGTCGTGTCGACGAGTGATTATTAGCACCGATGGTTTGTTTACTCGTGCTGTTGACGTTCGTTTTTTTATTGTATTCAAATTAATTTGAATCGCCATTGTTTAGGGATTACTTTCCGCTATAACGTACCGCAACATTCGCCCGACGGAAAGGGCTAATGTTGATATGCCGGTGCTTTTGATTGATTCAGATACAGTGCTCTGATATCTATACATTAATTGACGTAAGGATTGTTTACATTTTCATATTTTGCTGTATTTGCACGTGGTTATTATCTCTGTGTTCATATGTGGAATATTGTTGGAAAATGGAATTTTGTTGGAGGTGCTGTATATAACTGACCAGAATGCGCAATCTGGACTGGGAATGTTCACAGGTTCGTTCGAGGGCCTCCTAAGCCGGCACCTCCCCGCAATGTAAGTAATTCAACACCAAGTAAAGCTTCAATAGTTTGCTTACAAAACAGGGGGAATCCGCTCCTTCTCCATTCAACCACCACGACAGACATGTAGAACTCCCTGCCTCCCATGTAATGAATGGCACACACACCCATAGCACCACCCCAAGCCTCCCACCAATGCATTCCTACCCGCCATGTAAAAGGCAACCAACTTTCCTGCACCCTGTTTGGCAAATTAACCGTTCACTTGTTACAATAATAAACAGCGAAGTTACTCAGTGAGTAAGCAAGGAAAATTCGTTGGCAAAGCATCCTGCTCGATTATAATGCAAGCCCATCCAACAAGGCATGCGGCTGCGCCATCCCCCAATCTGACCCTCATGCAGTGCATCAATGTTTTGCAGCTTTTTATTGTCACTGTGACTATCCATTATTATTAATTGAACATTCGTTAAACATCACACCGGTGACCCGATGCTACTCGTCCAACATCTCCTCCAATGCTATATAACCACTTCGCTCATTCATTCATGCATTATTTAGGTAGACTTGTAATGCATATAAATGGGTGCGCGCATTCAACATCAGCACACTCGACAATACTAGTGAAGCAGCCCCAAAATAATTGGCAGCCGCCCTCTCTTGTCTGGAGAATGGTTTTAGCCTATTTCTTCTTCCCTTTGTCCTTCTTCGCCTTCTTCTTGGCTTTTTTGATCTCGGCCAGCTTGTTGGCCTGCAAGCGCGAGAAATTATACACGGCAGAGCTTTGTCAAAAGAAAATGTCATGTTTTGCCAAAAAATGTACACCTCAATTACTACCAAAGAATTATATGTGAAAAATAAATTCCTTATAATTTAAGGTACGTTGAGCTAATGCGAAAAACATTCTCCTTTGTTTCATGAATCAGCCAAAGTTGTGAACCTATTTGTTTTTGTTATCCCTGTTGGTGATTTCCGCTGATTTTCTCGTAAATAACAAAAATAGGTGAGTTTAGAGCAAAACAATAGTCTAAAAATCTAAGAATGGGATAAAGTTTGCGGAATACAAATAATACATTCGCCATTGCATTCACAAATATAACAAAAACATGGTCAACCAGCGCGCACCCAATACGCCTTCCATGCAGTCTGAATGGCCAACGCAGCCTTGTTTCGGATCTTTTCGCGGTTTCTCTCCGTCAGCTCCGCAATCATTCGCAGCCTCTCTTGTCGCTCATACTCCTCGCGCTCCGCCTTCAGCTGCGTCGTCTTCTCCTGATACTCCTAAACACAGCCGTCCAACCGCATCCCTCAGCATACCATATACATGCATTAATATAAACACGCGCGCGCACACACACACACACACACACATACAATACACATAATACACTTACACATAGACATATCTGCCCGGGCACACACACACACACACACACACACACACAGACACACATATCTGCCCGGGCACACACACACAAACATAACACACACACACATATAATACACTTACACATGCACATATCTGCCCGGGCACACGCACACACAAAATCTGAACCACTCTCTATCTCTTTCTCTCCCTTTCACACACACAAGTATACGCCCATACATACACAAAGACACATTCACACACGCATCCACCCACCCACCCACACACACTCACTCAGATGCACACATGCAAACACAATATTGATCCTCTATTCTTCTCTCTAACACACACACAGAGCACAGCACCACCACGCGCGGAGCACGCCCTGTCCCTCTCGGGCTCCTTTTCTGACGACGCTCACTGCCAATCCGCATCAATTTCAAACGTAACAAATGCAGACGAGCCATCCTTCTCATTACCCTCACATATCAATGGCTTAGCAATGCGCAACATAGCAGCTCATAACGTCGAGTGAGCCACTTCCATAAGGGACGGCATGCGTGCAGTGGAGTGCACCCAGTGGAGTAAAGTAACTCGGGGTTATCGAGAGGAGGGGGAGTGGGCAGGAGAGAAATGAGGAGAGCATGGGGCGCACCTCCAGCTGGGCCACCACTCGCTCATAGACAGCGAGTTCGTCCCGGTACGCGCTCTCCTTGGACCCCATGTCCCTGTCGTAGTCATTCAGCCACGCCTCCACCTCCTGCTCCCCCTTGCTCTTCTTCTTCCTCGCCTGCGTCTCCATCTCTTTGTTCCGCGCCCGCAGCTCCGCCAGCTCCCCCATCAGCTTCTCCCGCTCCTTCCCCAGCTTCCCATTCTCCGAGTTAAACTTCTCCAGGTCCGACTCCTTCGCCCGCCGCGACGTCTCATCCAGCGACCCCTGCCTCATCTTCGCCTCCTCTTGAATGTCCTCCAACTCGCTCGCCGCTCGGTCCTCCGCGTTGGTGATCTGCTCCATCTCCTTCTGCCGCTCCCGTCGCTGCAGCGCCAACTGCTGCTCCAGCGTGTTCCGTTGCTCCAGCGCCTATCGACACACCCGAAACACCTCACACCATCACCCAACCCACACAATGACGCGAGTTGGAACAACGAACCCTGATGGGATGGGAATAACCTTCCTTATCAAACCCTAAAGCCCTACTCTACCCCCCCTACTGCAAGCCCACCCATTTCTGCCTATTGTCCGTCTGACGCACAACCCATACATAAAGCAAGTTGGACGACTGCAGCCTCAGCGACCCTAATACCTTAATAGCCCCCATACATAAAACTTTCCCTCCTTCCTCCCTTCCCTCCCTAAAACTTTCAAAATAAAAAAAATTCACAGAAAATAATTGAACCACAAATATGAAAAGTTGTTTTAGCGCCTAGCAACGCACCCGAAACCGCCCACACCGTCAGCTTACATACCCCATCAACCCCCACGACGCACCATCAATGATGCCGGTTGGAAAGGTAAACCCTGAACAATAGGAACAGCCTTCGTTCTCAAACCCTAAACCCTACTACTCTGACCCTTCCAACCCACACAATCAAGCCGATTGTCTGTCTGACGCACAGCCCATGACACAAGTCGGGTCACTGCACCCTTAGCGATATAATAACCTTAATTTGCATAATGACACAAGCCACGACGCCCACCTTGTGAGAAAAAACTAAATGTTGTCAGGTGAGCAGAAACCCTAATCATCATTGGAGGTGAGGGTATGTCCGCACTAACGGTTAAACTGTTGACAGAAGAGAGGAAAGGGAAGTGGGGAAGGGAGGGAAGGGAGGGAGGGGAGGGAGGGAGGCATACACACCTTTTTCTCGCGCATGCAGACCTCCATGAAGTGTTCTCGGTTGGAGTTGTCCTCCTCCACCGTCGTCGTGAGCTTCTTATATGCGGTTTGGCGGAGCTGGCGATGAGAGGGGCGACATGGGGATGAGCACGATTAACAAAACAAGCAATGAGGAGAGAGCAATGTCGATGTGAGACGGAAAAGGAAGGTATCAGCGGTAGGGTTTCAAGCCCCCCAAAACCCGCTGCTTTAGTGCTCGTGCAGTAACCGCCCGAATATTATGAACAGCCCTTCGCATCGCACCTTTTCAAACGTCTGAAGATAGCTCATCATCGCAGGCGAGCGCTCCTTTTGCATCGCGCTCAGCTTCGACTCGGCAGTCGGTGATTTCTGTGCGCGTGAAAGGGGGAGAGAGGGGATGAGACTCGCGATGACAATGTCACACCGCAATAACGAACACCATGTAGCCGCTATATGCATAACGGCATAGCCTCCGCAGCGGCATAGAATACCTTCAGAATTCGCCACAGCTCCATGGAAGAGGCGTTTAAGGTGTCGTGGCTCACTTGCCCTCGACAGCCCGCGGCCGCAATTTTGTGGGTGAGCAAACTTTTCGAGATATCTTCGCCGACGACGTCGCCCAACGTGTCAGCCGCCTCCAGCACCTCCGAGTCCACGTGCGAAAGGAGCCTGCACGCGCAGAAAAGAACCAGCACAAGGCGATGGGTTGGGTAAACGCAGTGACTCGTGGTCTGGCGCGTCGCCTGACTGGGAGAGAGGCGGCGTAACGGGTTGAATATGAAAGCAGTTGCGGCAAGTTGTACGTTCGCTGCTCGTTTTACCTTAGCCCGTCCATCGCCTCGTCCAGCACCTGCATCACCCGGTACGCCTCCAGGCTGTTCATCTTGACGACCTCGCCACTGCCGTGCTCAAATCTATATCGTCCACGGTAGCAGCCCGGTAAGAGATGCGCGCGTTAGCCCTCGTGTCGCGGCCCGGCTCGGTTACTCGGGGCACGTTCGCATGCGGCGCTGTATTATTCTTCTGAGCAGTTCAGTCCGCGGAGCGCCCGGGGCGCGTTCTAGATCTGAAAACAGCGGCGCGCCTGAGCCTGGTCACAACGTTTTCGGGCCGTCAGCCTAAGAAGCTAGGATATAAGGACAGAAGCGACGTGGGGGGAGGGGGTATCGGGACGGCGACGAGTGGTTAGATAAGCTGCGACTTGGGGATTGTCCGCCATGTCTCGCCGGCATGGCGCTCTGTCTAGTACGTACGGGTACGGCAGCTGTCGCTGCAGAGCGGCGGGGCTGGCGCTTATTGGCGGGTCACGATATTTACCGCGACGACGTAGGGTCATGACTAGGGTTTAGAACAATCTCGTTTAGCTACTGCAATGTAATCAATGTACTAAACAAGACCCCTCTCGTCATAATATCAATCGGACT